>WAAE01001754.1:162139-242369 GCA_013400495.1 Nicator chloris | reverse complement strand
CCCCGCCCGGAAGGAGCAGCTCCAGCTGTGGAAAGATGGGGACAAGCAGGATCCAGAGTCAGAGAGGCTCTGGAGGAAGCAGGAGGGAAAATCCCAGCTTCAGCTGGGCTAGACTGGGATAGAAAGATGGGAACAGGCAGGGGCTGGAGCCAGCCAGGCTCTGGGTGAAGCAGGAAGGAAAACACAAGTGGGAAAGGATGTGGGGCCAGAGGGGAGCAGGTGCAGCCTGGGATGGATGCATGCATGCATGCATGCATGCATGGACAAATTGTGGGTTGCAAGTGGGACAAAGCCCTGGAGCAGGATGGGGCTGCAGGAAGGGGGTACATGAAGGGCTGTGGGAAGGGGCTGCAAGAGAGGGCTGAGGGAAAGGTCTCTACTCGGATGTTGCAGGCTCGGGATCGGAAAGTGTCCGGGGATGTGGAAGCTGCTCGGCACTTCAGCTCCAAGGCGCGGTGCTACAATGCCCTGGCCACGGCAGGCAGCATGGTGCTGCCACTCCTGCTCGGGGCCCTCATTGTCACCGGTGTCATCCATCTCTCCAAGCTGGCCCAGGAGTCCGTTGGCTTCTTCACCTACCAGCTCAGCAGGAGTGAAGAAGAGGACCAGTGACCCGGGGGGAAGGGCTGGTGGAACCTCCTCTGCATCGCTGGTAGCCCCCAAAAAGGCCACCACCCCTCTCTGCCACCCTGCTCCCCAATGCCACTGTGAGGGCAGTTATTTTTGTTTATCTTGTGGATTTTTTACCTCCTGTTATCCCATGTGAAGCCCCAGCTTCCGTGGTCGCTGTTTAAATCATTAAATGCTTCACACAGCGCGAGTTTCTGCACGTGGAAAGGGGCAGGGGGGTGCCAAAGGGAAAACATAAATAGGGATTTTTGGCTCCAGTCAGGCTCCTGGCAGCCAGGAGACTCTGTCATTCCCATGGCCTTTAGGGCCACCTCTGGCCACTGGGACCCCCAGGACCAAGGAGGGGAGTGAAGAGAGACACTCCTGGACCTCGTGGGGGCAGGATAAAGCAAATGGCGTGTCCCCTCCCCACCCCAAAGGGCAGCTGAGACCTGCGAACTCATTACATCAACACAGACATCCCCAGCCAGTCCCAGCCAGGACGGGGGGGAGTTGGGATGCACCCCCACTGCCCCCTGCTCTCTCTGCCTGGGTTGGACACGGCTCATTTTGGGACTATCCTTTTTTGAGGATAAACCCCCTGTACTGCCAACTAGCCCTGGCTCAGAGTGGGGCTGTATCCCAGCGCCATCCAAATCCCAATCCCGGTGCAGTGCACAGGGCTGGGGACAGCATGGTCCCTTTGTCGTGCCAAGAGTTGCCGCTAATTAGGGGCTGGTGGCTCTGATGAGGCTGGAGCAGGACCCAACTAATTACACGGCAGCGGGAGAGTCCCTGCTCGAGTCCTAAGCATTTCCAGATGCTTCGGGGCACGGAGCAGCCGCGGGGCTTTTTATAAACCGGGCCGAGATTCCTGGGGTTGGTTTGGCCAGGACAGACCCCTAGGGGCAGGGAACGCCTTCAGCATTCCCTGCTCCCGCCCAGGGCTGCTCTGCACGGGTCCCCGGGGACAGAGAGGGTATGGAGGGGAGGATGCTCCACAGCCCAGAGTGGGGGGCTCCGGGTACCACACCCACCCTGTGCAGGCACAAGAATTGCTTGGGATTTCTGGGACGCCAAAAATGCCATGAGCAAACCCACAGCAGCTCTTTGCTTGCCCCGAGGCTGCTCAGGCATGGAAAAATGCTGCCCTTGTTTATTATCTGGCAGGATAATACTACAGATCACTGATGTCCAGGCTTCTTGCAGCCCTTCAGACGCCAAGTGAGCAAGGATTTAACTCAAGAACTGCTTGAAAAGAGAGGGAATAATGTAGACAAGGGTTTAAAAATACGTGAGGGATGTTACACACCAAATAACAGGAAAGGAGTTGTGTGCTGCCCACATGGGGTTAAAGGCTTTTGGCTGCATATTTTGAAATCATATTTAGTGCCAGAACATCACTCATCTGGTGAAACAGCACTGGCTGAGCCTCCACAGCTCCTTCAGCCCACGGAGGAACCCATGGGGAAGGCGAGGACCAGGGCACGACATGCTGGAGGAGCTGGAGTCAGGATCCTGGAGTCAGGAATGGGCTTCCTTACAAACACAAACATGTTGAGAGCATGAACAGCTCCTGAGTTTGAAATGATCCACATTTGAAATGGTCATTTTCAGGCTTGGTTTCCTCTCCTGCGCCAAGTAAGAGATGGGTGGAGGGGAGTGGGGGACTCAGACATGGTGACAGCTCCAGCCACTGACCCCTCCGAGGCCACAAAGACAGGAGGCACACAAGGACAGGTGGCACACGCTCTCCTGGTGGGGCAAAGGCCTCCTGGCACAGCCAGACACCCCCTTTCCACCCATTGTTCCCTTCCCACTCCACCAACATCCCGGATCTGCTGCTCCAGCTGGATCAGCCAGGGTTTAGGGGGTCCTGCCCAGTGACCTCTGGATCCATCCAGGTGCTGTGGGGAAGGAGACACTCTGCCCTGCAACAGAAAAGCTTTGTGTGAGATAGGGGAATGGTTTCTTCCCAAATTATTTCAGAGAGCAGATCCAGGCACTGCTGCCATACCTTCCCACAGGGGAAAGCACTGTCCCGACTCCAGCACAGCTTCCAGGGGAGGTGCTGGAGGGTCCCGGGAGTTCTCAATCACTTCCATCCTGATCTCCTCCCTGGTGATGGTGACCTCCAGTTTGTTGCCCAAGTAGGAGACACTGGAGACTTTCAGCTTGGTGATATTGTCAGGAAAGGCGGGATCAAAGTGGAGGCTGGACCTTGTGATCCTGGAAAGGCAGGAATGGGAACAACAGGAGCCACAGAGGAGCACAGCTCAGGGAGCAGCCACCCTTTCAGGCATCATCACCTCATGCATGCCAGAGGAGTCTGAAAGGGTCCTCGGTGCATCCAAGGATCTCTTGGCAAATTCCAAACACACTGAGGAAGCACCTGGTGAGGAGCTACAGGGGCTGTGATTCCACAGCCCACCCCAAGACATTCCTGTTCCATTCCAGTTCTACAGCTGGGGCCTGGTGTTTCCATAGGGTTAGATTTTGTATTTAAAAAAAAAACCACAGCTCCACTCCCTGCTCCAGTTCAGAGCTTGGCTTCAGCAGCAGCTATGCTGGAAAAACTTCGGGAATGACCCGCTCCTCTCAGAGCAGGTAACCCTCAGACACCCACCTCAGCTCCCACTCCCGCAGGATGGAGGACTGGAAGGTCAGCACAGCTATTCGTGCTCCTTCCCCAGAAACAATGGAACAAACATCCCGGCTTCTCCCTCCATCCCTGAGCCAAAGCCAAGCTGCCTGTGTGGGTGTTGGCTTTGGGTGAGGAAAAACAATGGCCTCTCTTGTCCCCGACCCAAATCCTGGCACACAAGAGCTCTCCACCACCAGCTCCAGAACGCTGAGAGGGCTTGAGGGGGTGGAGAGGGCTCAAGGGAGCTTGGCGGCCTAAGGACCCCAATGCTCCGCAGGATCCATGTCCTACGGCGGGAAAGGTGGGAGTATGGCTGCACAATGTCATTGCCACCTTTGGAATTTGGCCAAAGCCCCAAAGCCGTGGCTTGAGCCTGTGCCATGAGGGGCCTGACTCAGCACACACCAGGCGCCTGGAGACCTCCCAGTTTGGCCAAAGCTGAGATTTCCATCTGGGAATACAGCAGCTCAAACCCAGCTCCACCAGGGAATGAGTGGCTTTTCCATCTGGGAACACAGCAGCTCACACCCAGCTCCGCCAAGAAATGGGGTTGGTTTCCCAGCAGCTCTGGCCACACACATGGAGTGAAAACACATAGTTAGGGCTGGAAATTTTCACTGGGAGTCAAAAGGCTTGATCCAGCCTCAATTAAACCAGGAACAGGCTGAAGAGACAGCGGCTCCATGGCACCACAGCTCTGAAATTACATGAACAGCTCCATGTTTTCCCAGGACATTTCAAAGCTGAGGCGATGCCTCCTCAGCACTGCACTCCAGGGAGGCTCCCGGAGCCACATGTGAACTGGGAAGCCACAGTGAGGCTCCAGGTGTTTCCTCACCACATCCAAAGGAGACAGGATGATGTTGCTGCTGAACCAGAGAACAGGCTTAGGGAATGGCATTTGGCTTCCCAAATGTGACCTGTAATGAGCCTCTTACCTGTTCCCAACTTTGCTCCAGCCAAACAGGGACATTTTAAGTGACAAGTGGTTGCTTGGGAGTTAAAAGTGTCACAGGTCTCACCTGAACCCCGTGAAGCCGAAGAGGATGACCTGCAGGAATCCACCCATTCCTGTCAAGAAGTTCACAGCTCCCGACCCATCCGAGTTCTCCACCCAGACCTGCTCCAGCAAGAGAAAGAGATGATGCAGGAGTTGATTTGGGATGCTCCAGGCAGTTCTGTGCGTTTCAATCCCATTGTCACCTGCCTGGGAGCAGGAGGGATCTGCAGCCCTGCCATTCACCTTGAAAGGCTCCGTGATGTTGCTGAAGCACTTTTCCAGCTGGCTCCAGGCTCTCTGCAGCTCCTTCAGCTCCAGCCAGCCCATGGCAAACATGCTCTGCCGGAGAGGAAAAGGTGACAGCGTGGTGGAGCAGCATCACCTCTGCAACCCCTCTGATCCAGAGTGAACATTTCCAGTGCACATCCCAGCTCTGCACTGTCCTCTGGATGGAGACCCCACCCCAGGTGAATCCCAAGCTGGGCTCTGCCGTCTCCTCACCCAGGTCATGGCTGGCCCAGCCGGGTCAGTGACAGGCTCGTACATCTCCAGGTCATTCCTCCGGACCTCGGCACTCATTGGATGCATCAGTGGGAACCCCAGCATGACCACATCTGCCTGTTTCACCGGCTCACCTGGGGACAAGGCTGGTCAGACAGGGAGCAGTTTTTAAGCCCACTGATGCGAAAAAATCCAGCAAGGCAGGAAAACCACTCCAAACCCAGCTTGTTGCACTGTGGCAAGAGCAGGGACACTTCTTTTGCCATTCCCAAGTCTGAAGCAGTTGGGATTCTGATCCTTCCAGGATTAAAAGTGTGATCCACGGCCGCCTCAATGAGCTGCTGCCACTGCCTTCCCTGCTCACCTGGGCTGTAGCCATCGTACTCAGGGTGGTATTTCCTCTCGTCGTCAAAGGGCACTTTGATTTTCCTGGCATGGTCCTCCCACTCCTCTGGCACCGGGAGCAGCAGGTCCCGAGCCATGTCAGTGGCAAAATTTAAGCTTGAAAGAAGGAGGAACAAGGTTTTATGCCAGGGATGGGTGACAGTGAGAGGAGAGAGGGGACAGAAGGAGCTGCAGAAAAAGCTGCTGTGGAAGAACAAGGGGCAGAGATTGAGCCAGGGGTAACAGCTTCCATCACGGAGCCAGGAGCCTGTTCCCTTGGCCGTGGATGTCTCCAGCTGGCTAACAGCACAGACACCCCACGGAATGCCAAGGGAAAAGTCCTGCTGTGAATGGAGATCCCTTTCAGCCTCACAAGGGCACTACTAAACAGGTTGGAGGAGCCAGGGGAGCCCCCACTCTTCCTCTGACTGCAGAGGGGTGACAAGGAGAGGGGTGTAAGGAGAGGGAGGAAGGATCCCCTCAGAAGCTCCATCCCTGCAGAATGCCAGGTAGAAGAGAAGAGAGCCAGGCTGTGCTTCCAGGTGCTCCCAGGAGACATTCCTCCCAGGAAACATTACCTGCGCTGCGCCACAGCATTGGTGTAAGCAGAGTTATCGACCTGGCTGTGGTACTCGTCTGGGGGCATGACACCTGGGGGGACAGGAGGGGACTCTTCACACCTCAGCACATTGTGGCTCTGGGCCTCAAGGACATGGCTGGAGGCAGGGGACCCTCCTGCCCATCCAGATCCTGCTGGCAGGACCCCACACAGTCCCAGTGGGATGCTCAGTGGAGAACATGCACAGTGCTGGTGATGAAGCAGGAATGACTCGGGATACAGCTCTGGCTGGTGCATGCAGATACCTCATCCTGAGGGCATCTTGAATGGGACCTTCGAGTCATGGAACCCCAGGGTGGTTTGGGTTGCCTTAAAGCTCTTCCAGTTCCACACCCCTGCCATGGGCAGAGACACCTTCAACTACACCAGGTGGCTCTGAAACTTTGCTTTCCACCCCATTGCCATGGCAGAGGTACCTCTGATGTGGTAGAGCTGCTCTTCCTCACTCCACACCATCCTGCTGCACCAGTACTGAGCCACAGCTTCCACCAGCTCCCAGCCCCCATCCTCCCGGAACAGCTTCTGGTCCTGGGGGAAAAACAGGGGCATGAGGGAGACTGCACCAGACCCAAAGCCAGCAGGAGGATGGAGAGGAGCTCTGAGGAGATGGAGGGAGCACAAGGAAAGACTGGCCTGGTTGGAGGCAACAGGATGCTGAGATGCCCACAGCAACAAGGACAGAGAAGGCAGGGCTGCAGGAGGGAGCCTGCAGAGCAGAGAAAGCAGAGTTCCTCAGGGAAGGGACAGTCTCCAGGCATCCTGCCACCGGGCCATCAGGTGGAGCACTCTCCCTTTACCTGCGTGGTGCAGTAATACTGCTCGAAGGCCATCAAGACATCCCCAGTGACATGGATTTCCTGGGCTCCGTAGATCTCCTCAGGACACACTTCCCGACCAGTGGCTGCGCTCTCCCATGGGAACTTCGCGCCCTGCCAGGAGAAGACATCCATGAGCACATCACCTTGTGCTGAGCCCCGCTGAGACAGCCCGGGATCCCCCTGGGGACAGGGGCTGGTGCCACCCCAGCCCGGTGTCCTTGTCCCACCGCGTAGCCCTGCTCCTGGGCGTTGCGCCTGGCGCCCTCCAGCGTGCGGATCCGGTACTGCAGGATGGCGCGGGCAGCTTCGGGATACAGCAGCAGGATATTCGGGAACATCCAGGTGTCCTGCGAGGCCGCGGGGCGGAATTGGCTGGGGGGGAACCACCCAAATGCTCCCGCCAGCTCCACCCTTCGAGTACATCTTCATCCCGATGGAAGGATGGAGTCTCTTCCACCCCACTCGCCGTGCCAAGACCCCAGGTCAGCATGGCCCCTCACCTGGTCCCAGAAGACGTGTCCCCAGTAGTCCTCGCCGCGAGTGCCGTTGGACAAGCCGCCGGGGCTGATGCCATGGAACAGGACTTCAGGGCTGTCCCGGGGAGGGATGGCGCTCAGCAGGTAGTAGAGGCAGCCATGGAGCGTCTGGCGCAGGGCCAGGGGCCCGTCCAGCTCCACGGAGCAGCCCCGGCGCAGCGCGGCCCAGGCGCGTACGTGGGAGCGGTGCAGGGACCCCGCGGCCACTAGGGACAGCCCCGTGCTGTAGCTGCGCTTCGCCTCCTCCTCGCTCCCGGCCACAGCCGTCAGGAACTCCCAGCACCGCTCCCGCTCCTCCCCGCCCAGCGTCAGCGATTGCGGGATGGGGGTCCACAGCATGTGGACAGTGGGGCGGGGCCCCCCCTCCACCTCGGGAACCAGAGTCCGCCCGTAGATGTAGCTGTGGGAGACACAAAGCGATTGAGGAAGGTGTTTCTTCCCAATATCCTGTCTAACCCTACTCTCTGGCAGTGGGAAGCCATCGCAAATGGTCCCTGGTCCCAGGAATCCAGTTCTACAGGTCATCTGCTACAAATCTCCCGTTTTCCCCAACCTCACTTCTTTGGAATCACATCTAGCCCCTGTCACCTTTGCTACTCTCAGACATCAGTGTGAGGGATAGTTCTGGAGTCGCAAGTAATAAAAATGTTTCTATGCTTAATTTTATACACCTGCCAGGACGAAGCAGGTGTGCAGAAGCCTCCACACACCTCACCATTCCAGCCCCACATCCCTCACCATTCCAACCCCGCCCCAGCCTTACACCTGCAGTTTATTCCTCAGGGGACAGCAGGACACTGCACCACAGCCGGTGGAGGGTGGGCTCAGGGCAGGGTCTCCCATCCCCCACACTCACTGCGCTCCCTGGAAATCTGGCCCTGGGGTCAAGTCCAGGTCCTGGCTCTGCGGCACAAATAGGCTCCGGAGCTGGACGGTGATGGGATGTGTGGAGGCATCCAAGCGCCGGATGGTGATGCTGAAGGCCATCAGGTGCACCAGGGAGTAGTGGGCATAGAGCTGGTGGGTGGCTGTGTAGCCAGGGGACTGAATTGTATGGCTGAAGGTCCCTGTAAGCACAGAGCCACCAGCCTTTGGAAACACTTGGATTCCCACCTCTGCCCTACCTACTGGTTCCTACTGGCCAAGGAATTGCTTTTCCTAGGTCCAGATCCAGTTGTGGACTGGACAACACGGCTGACAGAGAGGCTGGCCAAACTGCTGAGAGATGGTCTGTGCCATCAAACATTTTAGTAGGCTCCATGATTAAACAGTGTCTGCTGAGCCTGGCCCCAGCAGGGATAGAGCTACAGCCTGAAAATCACTTATTCCCATACAAAAGGGGACTTTTCTGCTTGTTCCAGAGGAACTATCTCACACCCTGAGGCGAACGGAGAACGAGAAGGAAGATGTGACTGAGCGGAAGAGGCAGCAAAAGCAGAGAGAATCGAACCTCTGGCAAAGGCCCCCGTCACCCTAGTTTTCTCAGCCTTCTGATGTTTACACTTTAGAAATTCTCTTCTCACGCATGGTACTGTAAATAATAAGTTGGTTGTAAGTAATTTTATCTATGTTTACATTGTTTCTTAGAAGAGTTTTCTTGATGGACATCTGTCTTGACCAATGTGATTGGAGAGGCGTTGACTTTGCCTACCAATCACTAGACTTGTTTGATACACAATATAATAGAATCAGTGATGTAACAAAGTTAGTTCTCTTAGTCGAAACCTGGTCAGAGTCCGTGACTGTTTTCAGCGTGGCAACAGCAACAGTCCCCAGGGAAGGTGCTGGCTACCTGCTCACCTGTCCAGGTGTTGAGGACGAAGCTCTCGGCCAGGCTGTGGGCGCCGGGCACTGCCATACGCAGCCCCAAGGGGCTGGGGACATCGGCGCGGTGCGTGTCCCCTGTGGCCCCACTGTACACGCCGGCAGCGTGTAGGATGTCCCGGAACACGCGGGTGCCCAGGAAGGCGCTGGTCACCGTAGGCAGCAGCCGCGGGTCCCCGGGCAGGGCTGTGGCCGTGAACACGCCGGGGTCGCCCTCGCCATCGGCCATCGCCACCGGCCCCACCTGTGGAGCCACGGGGATGGGACGAGGGTTGAGGGGACAAAGTGCTGCCCCACTCCCCATAACCCTCCCCCAGCCATCAGTGGTCTCTGCTCCTTTTAGTGTCCCCTCTGGCCACCCCATCCCAGCTTCCTCCCAGCCCCGGGGTGCATCCCCCCTGCACCTTCACCCCATCTCCAGCTGTTCCAAGTCCTGACAGCTCACGGGCTTTAACACTTCTCAGCCTCCTCCCTCTTCCTCTTCTGCTGCCGTGATGGGATTGCACCAGTTTCTCCCAACACACACAGCCACCTTCCCCATCTGGCCTCCTCTTCCTCCCAGTGCTGTTCCGTGACACTTTGAAAAGTTCCTGATACCTCCCCCTCTCCCAGCTCACTGCATCCCTCTGTTCCCTCTCACTCCTGCATCTCCAGCTCACTTTCCTGGGGCAGGACCTTTCTATTCCACTGATTTATACATATAACTATATTTATGTGTCATGTACAAACATATATATAATTATAGACTAAAGATATGTGCAGATACAGACACGTGTAAGCAGCCCCTGACAAAAGGCAGCTGAAGCTGGCTCCTGGCAATGCTGGGCACAGGGAAAAACACAGGAGTGACAAAATGAGGCTCTAAGACTGAGCGGAGCTGGGAATCCAGCCAGGGTGACACAGCGGCAAGAAGGGTGCCCAGCCCCCATAACCCTCCCTGACAGCAGCCGGATGCAGGAACGCGCAAGCTCAGCCCGGTTTCCTCAGTGAGACTGAACTATAAGGAAAATCCTGCCTTCGGGAAAGTGAAAAATCCCGACCCAGCCCAAGCCCCAGGGTGCGGAAGGGAGAAGATGGGTCTTGCCTTCTGTCCCGAGGCCAAGCCTGTGCAGGCGGAGAGAGGCTGCTCCACGGAAGGACGGAAGTTGCCCAACCAAGAAAGAAGGAAATCGCCTTTTTTTTTTTTTTTTTTTTTTTTTTTTTTTTTTTTTTTCTCCCCTTTCAAAAAAGACAGAGAGGAAAAAGATNTTAAAAAAAAAAATGTCCTTTTTTTTTTTTTTTTTTTTTTTTTTTTTTTTTTTTTTTTTCCCCCTCCTTGAAAGAAGTAGTTAGGAAAATTATCCTGGACACGCAGATGTTTATCCAGGTGAGCTCAGTGCTCATGGAGGGAACGCAGCAGCAGTCCTGAGGCTGCCCTGTGCCTGGGAAGGAAGAACTGAAAGAGGAAAACCAAGTCGGATGATTTATGATCCCAAAGCCGCTGGCAGAGAGCCGGGTTAGCAGCACACCCCACTGACTTCCCGTGTCCTCAGCCACACTCTGACCCTTTTCCTTCACTTCTTTCCAGGGAGTACAAAAATTCCATCTGAAATTTGGCTTTGGCATGCTCTTCTAAGCCCCTTCCAACTGGTCCCATCCTGGTGGGTCAGGGATCCAGGGATGGAGCTGCAGCCAGGCACCACTGGTCTCTGAGTGGCCACTGGCCCTGGTGCTCACCAGGATTATTTTATTGCCCAATCCAGCATTTACAGAATTGGCACAACACATCTGTCCTCTCCTGTAAATCCATGGAAAAGCCCCCATGGAGCCTGGTTAGGTCAGTCCTGCAACTGCCAATGCCCCAGGGATGCCTTGGGGACACCCTGAAAAAGGGCAGAGCCTGAGCAGTAACGCTCCCAGCTCTACTCCTTTGGTTTTCCAGGGTCCAATCCCAACTATGCCCTAGCAGGATTCATTTCCCCTTTGGTTTGTTCCTCACAACCAGCTGCTAATTCCAGCACAGGTTGAGTCCATGGCAAGGGTAGGAATATCCATCCCCTGGAGAGCGGTTGGGCATCCATAGGTGTTCTGGGGCACTGGATTCCCCTTCCAGCAGCCACTGGGACACAGGGACAAGCAGTTTCTTCCCCAGCTGATCCCAGTGGCACGCACCCCACTTTCTTCCCTTTATCAGAGGAATTTGGAAATAGCCCTTTCCAGAAAGTCGTTTCTCACTGAATGGTGTTTTGAGTGTTATAAAGTTTATAAAAGCCCACACAAGAGGAGGTCCAAGGAGAGAGGAGTTCTGCTCCAAAGGAAGAGTTTTGCTCTAAGGGAAAAGGTCCCTCCAAGAGGAGGTCTCTGCTCTCCAGCAGAGCATCTCAGTGTCCCCCTGTATGGCTGGGGACAGTTTTTGGTCTCAGAGTCCTGGGCATTGCTGAGGGGAAAAAAATCCCAAAACAATTAAGCAGAGAGCAATTTGGGAAAACTTGGCTGTGTCAGGCTTCTCCTCCCTGTGCCCCAGGACCTGTGCCAAGGAGTGGCAGGGGGGTGGTGGCAACAGTGACAGTGACAAGCTGGGCAGCTGCAGTGCTAGGAGCAGCAGGATCGCCCTGACAGCACCATGAGGGGTTTCCAGAGGGGCTCCCAGCTCCTGGCAGCTGCACTCCGGATCAGCCAGGTCCCCCAGGCACAGCTCCGCTCCCATCCCCCCAAGGACCCACTCTCCGCCGGTGTGAGTATTCTGGGAGGGCTGAAAAAGTGGGAACACCCCGGTTGGAGGGGCCCAAACCCTCTGTGTCAGGGCCAAATTACTTTGGAAGGGGGTGGAAGCAAAAGGGGAGAGGAAGGAAAAGAAGGAATGTGCCCTCAGGTTCCAGCCCATACCCCTACGCTGTCAATGCCCTGCTCCCCACCTCTGGCTCCTGCTTCTCTCTGCTTTTGTCCTTTCAGCCCCTTTTTTAACCTTTGGGGGTCCCCTGCAGCCCAGGGCAAGGGGCAGCAGTGACACTAGTGGTCCCTCAGGGACAGACCCAGACCCTGCCCCCTATCCTGGGACAGTCACTCCAAAGGGGTGTCCCCACAGGCAAGGACAGCGGCTGCTCGCACCGCAGAGCCCAAGGTCGCTCTGACACTCCCCCTGTGGGGACAGTCTCCCCCAAACCAGCTCCTCCCAGGCTGGGTGAAACAAGCTGGGAAAAAGGAGCTTTCCACCAAAACCCTGTCTGGTTCCCCCTCCATCCCTTTTCTGGGGGTTTTCCCTTTGCTGCCTTTCCACGGTCTTCAACAAAGGAGCTGCAGGAGCCTGGAGAGGCTTTTTCCAGGCAAATAAATCAAAGAAAGGTGCCAGTGTGGGGGTTTAATGCTGTCCTGGGTGCACTGGGGAAATGAGGGCACTGCTGCTGGCTGCAATTCCCATCTCAAAGTCATCTGAAAGTCAGGAACACAGCAGGCCCCGGCTACAGCCTCAAGGTCATGCACTGCTTCAGTGTCCCAGAGAAACAACAAACTGGAGAGCACCAGCTCAATCCACTGCCAGTGGGAACAGCTCTGCTCCCCAAACCTCCCTCCACAGCCCCATGGCAGGTCCAAAGGACTGGGAAGAGCACAGGGAAGTGAGCTACGTGTGTGGTGTTGGATGGCACCAGTGCAGCCACCCCGGGAGCCTTGTGTGCCGTGGCTGTGGCGCAGCCGTCCCACTGATTCCTATTCCTTGTCCCCCTCAGGAGCAAGCCATAGCCCTCACCGTGATGTTCACATCCTTCCTGCTGCCCACAGCCTGGGTCCTGGCCAACATACACAACTACAGGAGCAGGCCGGAGTGAGGAGTGGCAGGAGCAGCCTGCTCCCTGCTGAGAGAATCCCGAGGGAAGGCCTTGGGATAGAGCCTTGCCATGATGGAACCCCCCGAGACTGCTCATTAAAATTCACCTTTGCATTCAACAACGGCTCATTGGGTTTGCTCCATCCATGGGGTTGTCCGTAGGGAATGATCTGGATCTCTGCCCGCTGTCCTGATGGCAGCATTCCCTCAAGGGCTGGCAGCAGGTTCCAATGGGAAGCCACATTCTCTCTGGAGCCTCTACCAGCTACACAGCTGCACTCACCCAGTCATCTCTCCCAGCACAAGCAAGGAAGCCAATCCAAATTCCTGGCAGGAAAACACTCTAAGGCTGGAAGTGACATTAAAAGGGTGCCACAGGCTGGGGGCTGCACACCTGCCCACTCCCCTCTCTGCAGGAAGGGCCTCTCCACCCACCATATCCCAAATTACCTGTGCTAGGCAAGCAGCCAGCACGTAGAAGGTTTGGGTAGCATGGGATACTTCCAGGTATCTTGGAAAAGCCTCTGGAGCTGTCACAGTTCCACAGATCTGACCCTCATTCCCAGGAGCAGCTCAGAGCTTCACAGCCAGGAGAGTGCTCCAACAGCACGGGAGCCGTCGGAATACTCCTGGGAGAAGCTCTTACTGCTTCCCACAGTGACACTCCAGGTTTTGGAATCTCAAGCAGCAGCAGCCCCACAAGTCAATGACTCCAGTGGAGTTTCCTTTATTCCCTAAAGTGTAGTGACAGCCATTGCAATGAGGGCTGGATCTGACATGGTACTGGGAAGGAGACTGTGCTCCTTTAAGCCTCCTCCTGTCCTCAGCTATGAAATACAGGGAATATTTTCCTGATCAGAACACTTACTTTTTCCACATGTTCTCCTGAAGTCAGTAAAACTGGCACTAGGAATAAGCCTTGGAAGACAGGGTGCAGCAGGTATTGGGAAAGTCAAACCCAGTGGCTGGGCAGGGAAGAGGCAGGCACTGGGCACCCAGGAGGGAATTTCAGCCAGAAGAGCCTGGAGAGCAGCAGCAGGATGGTGAGCAGGTAGACTCCAGCAATTCCATGTTGCCCTGTTTTCCAAAGTTTGTCTCCCTTGTGTGAGGCATCTCTGCACCAGTCTGGCATCAGCCACATGCTCCCTTCTTTCTCTTGCTGGATTTACACCCTCAGTCAAGGTAGGAAAAGCAGGAAAAGTACAAGAATTCCAGCAGTGCCATTTGTTAATGACACCAGAGAACCAAACTGCTGAGGAAAGCTCCTGAATCCCAGCACTGGCAAGGCCTGACCATGGAAACACAATTTTAAAGGAATCTTCAGCAGCTCAGCTGCCAGGGATGGAGACAACACAGAATTCCCAGAAAGGGAAGGCAGAGACGTTTATTCCAGCTATGCCACTGCACCTCACCTGAGCACAAAGCATTGGTGAAAGACAACCACCCCCTCAAGGGCATGGACACACCCACTAACCAGGAATCCCGGGAAAACCCTTGGATGGAGCAAACACTCCCTCTGCTGCAGATGAGGAGGGGTGGAGGGAAGCAGGGCCAGGGGAGGAACAAGATTTGGGGAATGCTGTCTCAGGCTGCTGCAGGGGCAGAGGGAGAGGGCAGCGGGACAGGCTGTGTCCCCTAAGGCCAAGACCCCCTGGATCCTGCACTAGGATCCCACCTTCCCACAGCAGCTGGAGGCAAGAAGGATCAGGAGTGATCCATCCCCCCAGGATGGAGCTCTGGGATCAGAGCCACTCATGCCAGCAGCAGGAAAGCTTGGCTTGAGCACCAAAGGGTCACACAGCAAAAGGCCACATCCTCGTCCTCCTGCCACCACATCCCAGGCTGCTCCCGCTCTGCCCACCCCTCCATGGATTCAGTGCAGTCAGTGGTCTGAGTGCTGCCGGCCTCAGGAGCAGCAGGAATCACTCTCTCCTCTATGTCAGGATGTCATGGGCTTGGTGCTCCACCAGCATCTCCATGCTCCGCACATCCGTGCACCAGAACTCCAGGCGATCCTTCATCCCCTTGATCTGCAAGGCAAGGCCACAGGGACAGAGTGTCTCAGCTCCTGGGAATGCCCACAGGCTCCTTCTCACACTTGAGATCTCAAACCACTCCTCAAAGCCCCATACACTGACAAAGGGAGATGCCCCATCCCTGGAAGTGTTCCAGGTCAGGCTGGATGGGGCTTGAAGCAACCTGGGATAGTGGAAGGTGTTCCTGCCCATGGCAGGGGGGTGGGACTGGATGGGCTTTAAGGGCCCTCCCAACCCAAACCATCCTGGGATTCTGGGACTAACAGCTTCTACCAGCAGAACAGCAAGGGTTAAATTGAAATGCACTGAAGGAATTGTCTGCAGCTGGAATTCCAGGCATTCATTTTTGGGTTTAAAGGTAAACACAACCTGCACAGTCTCCTTAAGTGTTACAAGGATGAACCTGAGAAGCTCAACAGCTCCATTATCATCCTGAACTTCTCTCTTCCTAAGAGGAATGTGCCTCCTACATCCCCAAAACTCCCGAGGTTGTTTCACACATTTAGGAATGAGGCCTGTATCGTTCTGTAAACCCAGCCATCGCTTCTGTGTTCCATGGTGTCTCTGTGGCTTTCACAGTGCCAGCCCTGTCCTGTCCCACCTCCTGGAAAGTTTCTGGGTGAAACATCACAGTAGCAAAGCCAAGCCTCCAAGGAGGCTCATTCCCAAGCCATAACTCATCTCAGCTCTGGTGTCACTCCCAGGTCACCTCACCTCGGCCCAGCTGGAGCTGGTGGCCCTGGAGCTGGTGGCCCTTACCTGCTGCAGGTCCAGCACCCGTGGCTGCACCCAGGTCATGTGCACCCTCTTGTCCACCTCGTCGATGCTGCCCTTCACCAGCCCCACTGAGAGCGCCTTCATCACCAGCAGTTCCACCTGGGAACACAGATAATCCTGGGAAATTACCCAGATCACCCCATTTTCCCCAAGATAAATAAAACTTGGCATCTTCACGAGATCCCCTCAGAATCCAGGGCAGCAGCTCTCACACCTGTCCCCTTTCAGGTAACAGAACTGCCTCGAGACTCAGCACTTCAACATAGAGGAGTTCTTCTCCCTAAAACTTTTCCCTAAAACTGGATTTTAGGAGTTTTTAGCTTTTTTTTAGTTCTTTTTCCCTAAAACTAGATTTTTTTTTCTCTGAAATCCAAGGAAGAACAAGGCAATTGGAAAAAGCCAAAAGAGCCCAATTGTCCCCAAGCAGCAGGTGGGAGTTGTTCTCTTCTCCCAGGGACCAAGTAACAGGATGACAGGAAACAGCCTCAGCTGCACTAGGGGAGGATCAGGTTGAACATGAGGAAGAATTTCTCCATGGGAAGGGCTCTCAGGCAATGGAAGGGGCTGCCCAGGGAGGCGCTGAAGTCCCCATCCCTGGAGGTGTCCAAGGAATGACTGGATGTGGCACTCAGTGCTCTGGGCACAGGCTGGACCTGATAATCCTGAAGCATTTTTCCAGCCTAAATGATTCTGGGATTCTGTGTGGTTCAGGTCCATCCAGGCACTCTCAGAGCTGCAGAATCTGGACATTACCAAGGGTGTCTAACCCCAAACTCACCTCATTGACGGTGACTTTGGCACTCTTGGCAATCTCCTCAAAGGTGAGCTGGCGGTGGTTGGCTGGCCGGGTGAAAGTCATCTGGATCCAGGGAACAAACCAAAAAAACAACCCCCACAGGGTTTAGGGATTCCCACAGCTCACAGAGCCTCCCCCATGCTGCCCTGACTAGTCCCACACTGCACTGGCAACTGCATTTCTCATGTTGAAGTCAATGTTTTACACCAGTGTGGTGTGGTGACAACAGAGCCTTCCAGTGACTGGAAGGGACTGTTTCAGGTTATCCATCAGGGAAAGGACCCTCAGTCCTTGGGAAACAAAGATGTTTAATTGTGTTCTAAAAGTCTTATGTTACACTGGAACATACTCCAGACACCATGCTTGAAGGATTGCTCTCCCCCTCCTCCATAAAACAGAATTGACACCTTCCACTATCCCAGGTTGCTCCAAGCCCCGTCCAACCTGGCCTTGGACACTTCCAAGGATGGGGCAGCCACAGCTTCTCTGGGCAGCTTGTGCCAGGTCCTCACCACCCTCACAAGGAAGATATCCTTCCCAATATCCCACCTAACCTTCTGTCAGAGAAGCCATTCTCCCTTGTCCTGGCACTCCATGCAAGAGTCCCCCTGGACCTAGGGACAAGCAGCTCAGCACAAGGTGTTTTCCCTCACGGAACCTGCCTGTGGCTCCATCTACACGCAAAATCCACACTGAACTTCCTGTATCCAGGAGTTCCTGCAGGTGAGTGACCAGACACACTGAGCACATCCCAGCTCACCTCCATGAGACACAACAGCTGGATCTTCTGCAGCAGGAGCGCTTCGTTTGCAGCCAGGTCGGGCTGTGAGGGGAGAAAAGGCACCAAATCACGTCAGGATTACATTTTCTCCCCATCCTAGGGCAGAACACCTTTACATACAGGAATAAATCCCTGGGAGGGTTCATTTAGGAGGAAGGAGGCCACTACAGCCCACCCACCAGCCAGGAATGGTTCCAGAAAACAACCCAAGCGCCAGTGAACTCACAAATCCACTGCTATGCCAGTGATTCCTGGTGTAGCCAGTGCAAGTAACATCCAACATCACTGTTTTCCCTCACACTTCCCAGAACAGGAGGGAAAACAAGCATTTTCCACTGGAAGCACTCCAGAGGGAAGCCAAAAGAAAACTAATTATGTGTATCAAGATGGAATAACCACCCCTAGGCTCCAATGAGAATTCCTCCAGAGCCAGGAATGAGGCAAAGGTGATAAAGAAAACGTCCACAGACTCCAAGTGTCAGGTAGAAATCTCAAGTCTGGGCCTTCAGCAGTGCCAGAGCTCTCACCTGCTGCCCCCAGGCCGACTTGAGTGCCTGGAAGGTCTCCACGTTGCCACTGTTGAAGGCGAATAGGGTGTCAATGAGCCACTGCCGGTCCGTGCTGCGCAGGGACTCCAGCACGGGGTGCATCAGCTGCAGGGGATAGGCAGGAGGGTATCAGCAAGGGAAAATCAGCTCCTGGAGCTCCAGAGGTGAAGGGATGTGGCAGCACTCACTAGCTCCCCAAAGTTGTAGATGCCTTCTCCCAGCAGCCCGGCCAGCCCAAGGGTGAAGGCTCTCTCCTGTTGCTCTGATACTGGAAAAAAAAACAAAACAAAAATAATTTGGATGAAAAAAGACCCAAAGCAAAACCACTATGGATAAAAAATACCCTAACCAAAAATAATTTGGAAGAAAAAAAAAACAAGTCCAAAATAATTTGGATAAAGCACCACTTTTAGCTCCATCAAGTCTCCCTCACCCACAGTAAATTATTCCCAACCCTTATCTTCCCCCACGCTGCCTGAAATTCAGGAGCCTGCAGTAACCACAACACAAAAAGGCTGCTTTTTGAATCTAGAGTGAAGATTTTGGGGAATTGGAACAAACTTGTCCTTCTGGCAGGGGCATGCCCCCTTTCCCCCCAGCGCAACTCAGGAGCAGGTCCTTGGGGATCACTGCTCAGTTCAGCTGGACCTCGGATTCACCACGGCACAGCCAAAAAGACACGGAGGGAGAACCTCAGCCAGGGCACTTATTTGGGTTGCGGGGATGAAGCCAAGCATGGAAAGTGGGATTTCCCCTGGAGAGGAGTTACCTGGCAGGTCCTTAACCTCGATGCAGCCCAGGAAGCGCAGCGCATCCTTGTAGTAGGCAGCGTGGTTCCCCACAGTCTGGTAGTACTTGCTGGAGAGGTCATAGAAGCGGCTGTGCACTGATGTCACCCCGGGGAGGATGTTGAGCATCTCCTCCACCTCCTCGATGGTCTCCTGGCAAGGACAAGACCTGGCTCTTACAGCTCCCAGCTCTGAGGATGATAGCCTTCCTGAGGGATCCCCAGTGACATCCCTAGCAAAGCCACCATCACTCCCACACCCTTCCCTGTGCTGAGGCCCTGACACAAGTTCCTCAGAGACCGTGGCTGCCCTATCCCTGGAAGTGTCCAAGGCAAGGGTGGAGCAACCTGGTCTAGTGGAAGCTGTCCCTGACCATGACTGGGCGATCTTCAAGATCCCTTCCAACACAAACCATTCCAGGATTCCATCACCCAAACCCTCTGCACTTGCTCTAAGAGAACCAAAGCTGCCCTGCCTGAAAAACATCATTTTGGGTTTAAAAGACTGTTTTAAAACCAGCCAAGGATGACAAACCCCATGTGCTTTGCTCAGGCAGCAACACCACAGGTCACTGTGAGCAGCTCCTGCATCCTGGTGAGCTCACAAGCCCCTCGGGGCCAGGACCTGGGATAACCAAGGAATGTCAGAGCACCCCAAAACTCCCCATCCTAAGCCACCCCTCACCTTGGTGACCTGCAGGTCCCCAATGTTGAGCTTGAGGGCCCCAATGGCTGTTTTGCACAGGATGACGGCCTCATCGCTGCTCTTCACCTACAGGGACACAGGGACCTGTTCAGAGTGTCACCTGCAGCCAGGTGTGCTCCAGGGGATGGATAAATGTCACTTGTGACCATATTCCTGCATTCAAATCCCTGTGGAAAGGTGCTGTTCTCCAACACAGGTGACACACATGCCAGTGACTCTTGGCCTGCTTGGAGGCAAAACACACCAAGAACAACTTCCAACATACCTTTTCCCGGGTCTTCTCCAGAAAAGTCAGGGCCACGTTGGGATCTGAAGTAGAGGGGAAAATAGATTCAAATGAGCAGCTCTCATGCAGCTAAACCTTGCCGAGACACCTTTTACAGCATTCCTGAAGGAATGGGTTTTCCACGGTGTACCCTCAACCTGCAGCAGGTGCTGCCAGTTAAGCCGGTCTTTTCCTCACCAACCACCTCTCCAGGGAAGCTGTGGACTTCCTGCTCCAGGGATCAACAATAACTTAAGCTTTTTAAGCTGGCACTTACCCTTCCTGACACAGCACAAGCATAACAACTTCCCATCCAAGACTGACCCATCCCTGGCCACATTCCAGAGGTAACAACAGGACAGGGAAGAGGGGAGGACACGCACCTGTCATCTGCCGGACCACGTGCAGGATAATCTCCACCAGGGACAGGGGGTTCACCCTGCAGGGAGCAGCTCAGAGTCAGCACGGTTCCCCCAAGCCCCCCACGTGATCCCCAAGCCCCAGCCCCAGTGACCCCCAGTAACTCACCTGTGCTCAAACTCGCTGATGAAGTTCTCGTAGAGCTGCAGGGACAAGGACAAGGACACTCAGGGCAAACAACACCCCGGTTTAGAGCTTCTCACTGTATTTCCTCTCTGTTCCAGCTCATTTGAACATCCCTGGAAGTGCTGGACAAGGCTCTGAGCCAACTGGGCTAGCAGAAGGTGTTCCTTCCAGGGAAGGTGGAACATGATGGTCTTCAAGGTCTATTCCCACCCAGACTATTCCAGGGTCCTACGATTTTTCTAGAAAATCAGGCATCCCATACAGAAGTTCCAGCACTGTTCAGCACCCAGAACTGCTCATTTTATCTAATTCTATCCCCACAGGCTTCTTCCAGTGAACACTCACCCTGCACTTGCAAACCTCTTGCTAAAATATGGAATGAAAAAAAAAAAAGACCCTGCAACTCCCAAAAATAAAAATTTTCCTTGAGTGAAATAAAGAATCACTTTGAAGCTTCTGAACCTGAGACATGTGACTTCAGCAGAATTTTCACACAGTTACCAGTGCAAACATCCCGAGAGCTGAACCCACCCTGGTTAGTAATTCTCCAAGAGAATTAGGAAAGAGAGAAGTCACAGGCTGAGTTCTTCCTGGTACAAAAAACCAGGAGAGCTGGGAAGATTCCGCTTACCTTGATGAGACCATCTCCCTGGGCGAAGCAGGGGTCCTGCACGAAGTCCAGCACCTGCAGAGTGAGCTGGTGCCACAGCCTAGGGACACAGAACACCCCCGTGAGCCCAACGCCGCCAAACCGTGCCACATCTCGGGACGTGCCAAGTGCACCGTGCAGGGACTGGCGCGGATCTGGGGCGAACCAGGGGCTGGGACACCCTGACAGGGGCAAACACCGCCGGAGTTACTTCCTGGGCGACAAACGAGGCGGCTAAAGGGACGCGGGTCCAGCCGGGCCCCGCGAGGGCTCCTCAGCCGAGCGGGCCCGGCCGCGCTCGGCTCCGGGACTCGGGGTGGGCGATGCCCCCGCACCCCGTCCCCGCTCACTTCTTGTTGTAGAGCTCCTCGAGGCGGTGCCACACGGCGGCCTGGCCCGGCCCCGCGCTCTGGCTCTGCTGCAGGAAGCCCGGCACGTCCTTCATGGCGGCGGCGGGGCCCGGACGGAGCCGGGACCGGGACGGGGCCGGACGGGACCGGAGCAAGGAGGCCGCGCCGTCCCCGCTGTGCGCACTCACTTCCGGCCGCGCGGGGCACGCCGGGTACCGAAACGCCCCGCGCCCGCCGCCGCCGCGCACTCGCTTCGCGCCGGTCCCGCTGCGTCCCTCGGTCACCACGGCAACGTCGCCACGCCGCCAACCCCCGGGCCTTCCTCCACCGCCTCTCCCCGCGCCCGCACCGCCGGAACCGCCGGACCGATCCTGGGCGGGGTGAGCGGCGGCGGCTGGCGGGAGCACGGGCGCGCGCTCTCGCGGCAGTGCGGTAGCGGCGATGCAGCGCGGGGCGCGGGCGCTGCTGGCGGCCGGTGAGGGCCGGGGCCGGGGCCGGGGGGAGCCCCGGGATCCTCGGGCTCCCCCCCAGCACCGTTCTGCTCTCTTGCAGCCTGGAGGAGCCTGTGGGAGCGCGGGCACTGCCATGGCGTCGGCGGCAGCACGGCACGGGCCGCCCGGTGCGGCGGGGACACGCAGGTGCTGGCCGGCGGCGGAGCCGGGAGGTAGGTGGGGAATGCCCGGCTGGGGGCTGGAGCATCCCTGCGGGAAGGGGAGGATGGGAATCGGTGTTGGGATGAGATGTGCTCCCGTGATGGAGGATGTCCCGTCCCCGTCTAAGCAGGGACATCACTCTGTGAGCCAGGGCTGGCGTAGGAGCCTGGAGAGTAGGGATCTGCCAGAGAAACCTGTGTTTTTCAAAGACTCTGAGTTCAGCTCCCCGGGAACCCGGTCTGACAGGGCAGAGCCATGTCCTTGTGACAGCAGGGAAAGGTAGTGTGGTGTCACGTCCCTGGGAAGGCACTGTCACATCCCTGTGACAGCAGGGTAAGGCAGGGTCACATCCCTGGGAAAGGAGAGCCAGATTCCTGTGGCAGGAGGGAAAGGCAGCGCAGAGGCACCTCCCTAGGAAGTCAATGTCACATATCCCAGGGAAGGCAATGTTACATCCCTTGGAAGGCCAGACCCTCGTCCCTGTGACAGCAGGCTAGGGCAATGCAGTGTTACATCCCTGGGAAAGCAACGTCATGTCCCTGTAAAGGAACTGTCACATCTCAAGGAAGGCAGAGCTGACCACCCTGCAGCCTGGAGAGACTTCTAGCTCTGTCCTTGCTCCTTGGGCTTGCCAAGCTCTCCTGGCTCTCCCCATAACTGGTCTGGACTGTGCATAACGCTGTGCTCCAGCAGCACTAATTTTCTGGGAGAAACTGTTCCTTGCTGATAATGACTGTTCCCGAACTGCTAATTACTGTTCCCAGATGATAATGGCTGTTCTCAGCCCAGCTGGGCACAGGACTGTGATTCCTTTAGGTAAGGACACACAGAGCCCAAGGGAGAAACAGGGAAATGACAGTGCTCACCTGGGCAGGGTGACACATCACCCTGAGGGAAACTTGTTGAACTCAGGACACAGCAGGGTCTCCTGGATCCCAGAGGAACATAAATGAACACTGACACTGGTGAGTCCCAGTGGGTCCAGCCTTGTGTCCATGTCACAAGCCCTGTCCAAAACAACCCTCTCAAAGGAATACCAGTGATTTGGTATTTTAGACCCACATAAGGAATTGCAGAGTGATTTGTCTGCTCCAGGGTTTGGGTTGAACTAACAGCCAAGCTTTCTCCTAGTGAAGTCCGAGCACAATCCTGCCCAGCGAATAGCTTTCTGTGGAATTTTTGGGTGATTTTCTTCCCAGTAAGTCAAAGTCACTGTCAGTTCTCTCAGTGCTGTGCTTCCCCCTGTGCCGAGCAGGATCCAAGGCTCCAGGCCCTTCTGTCTGAGCGCAGCTGCCAGAGACATTTTGGGCAGGTGGGGAGGTGACAAGGGGAAGCAGGAGCTCACCTTGAAGGACGTGGCCAAGCTGCTCCGGAAGAAGGAATGTTGGCGTGTGGTGGTGATGGCTGGCGCTGGAATCAGCACACCCAGCGGCATCCCGGACTTCAGGTGATGCCTCCATCCTCTGTGTCCTTGGAGGGCTGAGGTCTTGTCCATGGAAAGGGTGATTAAACATTGGATGGGGCTGCCCAGGGAGGTGGTAGAGTCACCATCCCTGGATGTGTCTGAGGAACAACCGGACATGGCACTCAGTGCTCTTGTTGACAAGGTGATGATGCATCACAGGTTGGACACGTTGATGGTCTTGGAGGTCTTTTCCAGCCTCATTGATCCTGGGATTCTGTCTCCAGCCCAGGTCCCACTGCAGCCCCTCTCAGCTGCCCCCTGTCCCCACAGGTCGCCTGGGAGCGGCCTGTACAGCAACCTGGAGCAGTATGACATCCCCTACCCCGAGGCCATCTTTGAGCTGGGGTATTTCTTCGTCAACCCCAAACCCTTCTTCACCCTGGCCAAGGAGCTCTATCCTGGCAACTACCGCCCCAATTTTGCCCACTATTTCCTCCGCCTGCTGCACGACAAGGGGCTGCTCCTTCGCCTCTACACCCAGAACATCGACGGACTGGAGAGAGGTGAGCTCCCTCTTCCCATCTCCAGCAGCAGCACCAGGAGTTGAAGGGAGAAGCAGGATTGGGGAGATGCACACAGGGAAGCACTGGCTCAGTCCTTTCCCACACACTGTATTCCAGTAGCTGGGATCCCTCCCGACAGGCTGGTGGAAGCCCATGGCACCTTTGCCACTGCCACCTGTACAGTGTGTCAGAGGAACTTCCCCGGAGAGGACTTCAGGGTGAGTGGGCCCAGCTGAGCATCAACACAATTAACACAAGGAGGCATTAATTATTATAGTAATGACAGGTCCAAACCCATTCTTTTGCCCTCAGGGACAAGAGGTTTATGGAGAGGACCAGGTTTGGGTTTGGGCATTGCTCTGAGAACATGTGGTGGTTATGAACCCCTGCCTGTGACAGGCAGTTTTGGGGCCTCTCTTTTCAGGGAGATGTCATGGGGGACAGGATCCCTCGCTGCCCTGTGTGCACTGGAGTTGTCAAGCCTGATATCGTGTTCTTTGGCGAGCAGCTCCCACAGCGCTTCCTCCTGCACCTCACAGACTTCCCCACAGCAGACCTGCTCTTCATCATCGGGACATCCCTGGAGGTCTGGGAATAAGGGAAACCCCTGGGAAAAAGGCACATGGAAAACAGGGCTTGAAGCAACTCCAGAGGGGAGAGAGGGCTTAAAGAAGGCGAGAAAATTAGTTAGGGAGGTGAAATTTGAGGTAGAGGGTAAGAAATAGGGTGGAGGTGCTCTCAGAGACCCTCTGGAAAGCAGGTGGGCACCTGGAGAGCTGAGGAAAGGCCACCAGGTAACTGGTGACACTGTGTCCTGTTCAGAGCTGGGGTGGCTGAGTGGTTCCGAGCAGAGAGTGCCAGGAACTGGTGGCCCTGGCAGGGTGACTGTCCCTGTGCCCCCTCGATTCCCCCCTCAGGTGGAGCCCTTTGCCAGCCTGGCTGGAGCTGTGCGCAGCTGTGTGCCCCGGGTCCTCATCAACCGGGAGCTTGTGGGCCCCTTCGCATGGCAGCAGCGCCACAACGACGTGGCTCAGCTCGGGGACGTGGTTGGCGGCATCGAGAAGCTGGTGGAGCTGCTGGGCTGGAACGATGAGATGCAAATGCTGATCCAGAAGGAGAAAGAGAAGGTGGGAAGAGGCTCAGACCTCCAGCACCCCCCTCAGCCCCTACACTGCCTGTGCTGGAGTTATGCAGGGGAGTGGGTTTGTGCTTGCTGGGGTCACATTGCACAGAAAAGTGTAAAAAAAACCCAAACCAACCCAAACCTGACTGCTGTTTCACAGCCAGTGTGTCAGAGCAGAGCACTTTGGGCTGAATGTGTCTGTGGTACATGGGAAGACATGGATCTGCCAGTCCCAGATGAATTAGGAACATGGAAAAGGACAAGATTTGGGCTGAAAGCAGTGACCCTTTCAAGGACTGAAAAGCTTCCAGTTACATCACGTCATGTGTGATTTGTTCTCAGACAAGCCCTGTAGCTGTAGCTGGAGGTGCAGATTCCAGGGGGCGGGAGTAACTAGACAGGAAATCCCATTGGCCAGGAGTTCCAGGCTGTGAGGCAGCAGAGCCTCAACACAAAACTGGGATGTTCCGCAGGCAGCACTTCCCTCGGCTGTGAGGGGCTGGAAACCCTCACTCCCTACAGTCCCTTCATGGCTATACTTCCACTTCCAGAGGTTCCTTTGGAGCAATAAGCAGTAGGAGAGAGGAAAAGGAGGCTCCAGTTGAGTTGAGACCCAACCAGTGCTGCCATGGCCAGAAAGGGAGTGGGGTTCCTGCTTCTCTCCACTTGGCAGTGATGAATCCTTAAATAGACTCTTTTTTTCCCCACCATTCTCACGTCTGTAACCTTGGATCTTCAGGAGTGAGAAATTGTAGAGGAACAGGTTTGTAATTACTCAGAACTCAGTGCTGATGTTAATTACTACATTCCTTTAGACCAATGGGAGTTTTTTTCCACATATGACATCAAACACAGCCGTATTTTTTAGGCATACATTGTCCAAACGCGACTTCATAAAGTCTGGCTTCAAGATTCCACTTGTAACATCCAGGTTGTTCTTACTTCCCTCAGATTATGTGGCAGGAATGAGGATGAATTCTTAGCCTTTTTGCCAGGTTTTTAATATTTCAGTACCAACATTTTGGGGACCAGCCTTGGCTTGATGTTTGTGCTGCTCTGAGGGATAATGCTGATGCAACAGCGATGGAGGAAAACCAGTTGCTTGGAGCAACCTGGACTAGTGGAAAGTGTCCCTGTCCATGACCAGGGATGGGACTGGATGTGCTTTAAGGTCCCTTCCAAGGCAAGCGATCATGATTCCAGGATTCTGTGAAACCTGTAGGGATGGTGTGGGGGCTGGAACGTTTGATGCTCCCTGGCAAGCACTGTGGTCTCTGTTTCTAGCTGGATGCGAAGGACAAATAGGAAGGTGCTCCTGTCACCCCTCAGCATGTCACTTGAGGACATCCAGCCATGAGTGTCACCAGCAAGTGTCCGAGGACCTGGGGGCTCGTGCCAGCACATCCAGTGAGCTCTGTGTCTGTAGTTGGCTGTGTCTCCCTCCTTTTGAGTCATCCATCCAGGAGCCCCTCAGAGGCACTGGTTCCATGGAGCAGGAGCTGGAATGCTGTGAAGGTCAGGCTAGGACAGACTGGAGAGTGTTTTCCAGCACCCACTGGGCTGAGCATCCAGTTCCTGTCACAGCTCCTCCCTGGCCACTGTTCCCTTGGCCATGATCCTCAGCTGCTGCAGGCTGTGTTTAGTCTTCCATGAAATCTCTGCTAATCAGGGGACAAGCTAGGGGTGGGGGGGCTGCTGCCCATTCCCATTCCAGCTCAAGCAGCTGAGGAATTTCTGAATCACTGCAGTGTTTATTATTTAATAAAGAAAGATAATTCATTTCTGGATGTCACCTGAGGGGTTTTCTGTAAAGTCACACCTTCTGACCCACCACTGCTTCTTTCACCTGCTTTTTAGTCCCTTTTTTCCCCCTTTTTCCCCCTCACAAGTCCCTTTCCCTGCTGTAGATGCCATCCTGGGGGTTGGCAGTGTCACAGCGCTGCAGCCACATCCTCCTCTGCCCCACACCAACACAATGCAGAGCCTTGTGGCACATCCACACTGGAAATGGTGGGGACTTAGGTTTTAACCATCCCCTGCTTCCCCCCAAAACAGAGTTCCATGATTCTGTGAACACCTCCCAAAACACCCAGTGCCAAGCTCAGCCCTTGCTCTGGGGCATTCCAGGCCAGGGCTGGCAGCTGTTCTTAGGGATTTAAGCACTCTGGAAACAACTGCATTTAAAACACCAGACACCACCACCCCCCTTTTTTTTTTTGCACAGAAAGCTTGGGAAAGCTTCAACAGCTGGGAAGGGATCAGGGGTCTGTGTCTGCACACAGAAGGGCTGGGGGCGGGGGGGGGCAGGTTTTGCTAGTTTTAAAGAAAAGAGAAAGATGCAATTGGCCTAAAAGCTCACACTGTGACAGAGCAGGGCTGTCCCCAGCCCAGCAGCCTGGAATGGCACTTGAGTGTCAGTCAGAAACTAAACCAAAACGCAGAATCATCCAGGTTGGAAAATACCTCCAAAATCATCAAGTCCAACCTGTGACTGATCCCCACCTTGTCACCAGTCCAGAGCACCGAGTGCCATGTCCCTGGACACCTACAGGGATGGGGATTCCACCACATCCCCGGGTAGCCCTTTCCAATGCCTCACAGCCCTTTCCATGAGGAAATTCTTCCTGAAGTTCAACCTGAACCACCCCCGGCAGAGCTTGAGGCCATTTCCTCTTGTCCTGTCTCTTGTTCCCTGGGAGCTGCACCCTC
The DNA here is from genome assembly GCA_013400495.1 of Nicator chloris. Taxonomy (NCBI): domain Eukaryota; kingdom Metazoa; phylum Chordata; class Aves; order Passeriformes; family Pycnonotidae; genus Nicator; species Nicator chloris. Next base: position 214,938 of record WAAE01001754.1, on the reverse strand, counting down.
CTGTCAGGAGTTGTGGAGAGCCAGAAGGTCCCCCCTGAGCCTCCTTTTCTCCAGGCTGAACCCCCTTAGCTCTTTGTGCTCCAGACTCTTCCCCAGCTCTGTTCCTTTCCTTGGACATACTTCAGCCCCTCAATATCCTCCTTGCCATGGCCCAGAGCTGGACACAGCACTTGAGGGGCTCAGCAGTGGAAACTGGAAAAATCAAGCAAAGCACCCCTCCAGCTCTTCACCTCCTAGACCATGTTCAGGAACACCCCCAGCTCCTAAGGACACATGGGCAGGAACACCTGGGATCCTCTGCTACAGGGATTTCCTTGTTCGGAGGAATCACAGCCACACTCCCACGTGTCAGGTTGGCTTTATTCTAGCATCACTTGTGCATTCCTACTCGTGACGGGAGGTTTGGGAACTTGAATACATTAGACAAATGGGAAGATTTCCTTTCCAAAGAAAACGGGAATAAAGACAAATCTGCACCAGGCCTGACAGCAGCCCCTGGGGGACACAGCGACCTGGGGACAGCAAGGAGGAGACAAGGACAGAGCACAGGTATTGGCCTTTTGTCTGAAAAGCAGGAGGTGGGGAGAGGCGAACGCCCAAATCCAGCTGGGTGGTAACAGGGACAGTGCCCAGTGCCAGGGAAAAGACATTGGAACATTCCCAGGAGCCGCCCTCGCACTCTCTCCTGCAGCCAATGGAATGCTGGAAGCTTCCAAGGCCTCACCGGTTCTGCTCTGCTCACCCACACATTCCTGGTGTGCACAGACATGGATACAACCACCTGCACCATGCCCCCTGTGGATCCCACTTCCGCTGGAGGCCCACACCCCTCTCTGTCAGCCCCCCTTCCCACAGCATTCCTGGGGAGCAGCCCCCACTGTGGGGCCGGGCACAAACAGCCACACACACACAGAGGCTCCGTGGATCACTGAACCCTGATGAAGTGGCAGAAGAGCCTCTCCCTGACCCTTCTTCCCAAACAGCACATATTTAAAAACCAAAAATCCTGCTGGAGAGTCCTGGAAGCAATTTGGAGTGTAAAATCCTCAAGGCTGCTGACAGGAGAGACCAAGGTGGCGCCAGGTCAGGGAGGCCTCTGGAAGGAGAGGTGGCTATGGAGCTGGGAAGGAGGCAGGTGTTCCATGTGGTGGGCTGTCAGGGGTCCAGGCTGGATCCAGATCCCACAGGGAGAGTCCTGGCACAGTGCTAGCTCATGGGTGCAGCACCAGTTCCAAGGGAGAGCGGCTGGAGCCCAGCTCTCCATGGCTGGGGCGGGAGCCAGGTCAGTCCAGCCCCAGGTCTGAGTCAGAGGACGAGCGTTCATCAGCGATGTTGCGGATGGCGTTCTCCATGGGCGCCAGGTTGCCACTCGGAGTGATGCCCATGGGCTGGATCACCTTCTCCCTGCAGCCAGGAGGAGAGGGGGAAGGTAAGGCAGAGCTGCAGCAGAGCATGGGAACAAACCAGGAATACAGCAGGAATGCGGGGCTTGTGGAAATGGCCTGGAACATCCCTGGCACCACTAAGGATCCCTTCTGAGAAGTGGGGACAGTCCCAGCCCTAAAACTTCCAGCATGGCAAAGCAATGGCTTGGAAGCACAATCCTATTCCCTGGAATAGGCTCCTTTCTGGAGTTCTGTTCTGCGTGGTTCAGGATTCCCAGAGGAAAACTAGCACTGGTGTCCATGTTCCTCTCCCTCCAACACATCATGGAGTTACTTCCCTCCTACTCTTGAAAGCCTGAACTCAGTTGGGCTCCTCTGGGTCAGAGACAACTGGAGAAAGCACTCCAACAGGGAAAGTGGCTGGTGGCACTGGCTGCCATCTGTCCCCTTGCCACGCCTCCCCAAAATGCTGCTTCCCCCTGAGCAGCATTGCCAGGACAGAGGCTGCTTCTCAAGCACCTGGACAAAGCTGGTGGGCAGCAGGTGAACAGCGGGGAACAGCACAGGCACAGTAACGAATTCCACAGTGTTCCACCATGCCAAAGCTGGAGGAGCTGGCAGTGCTTCCCTTGCACACATGGGGCCACGTCAAGGGAAGAGTTTCCCCACATATTCCCTGCCACTCCCTCTCCTAGATCCCTTCAGGCCTTGGGAATGCAGCCAAAGGAAGGTTAGTGACAGATGTAACCCCTGACACACACCACATCCCAGTACCTGGACAACTTGTCAAACATGTTGACCAATTTCATGGCTTCATGCTCTTTCTGCTCCTCTGTCATCCCTTCCATGGGGTTGGCCAGCTTCTCCTCCACGCGTCCTGTCACAGGGTTGATGCTGCAAAGAGAGCTGTGAGGCTAGGGCTCAGAAGGGGAGCAGCAGGTGACAAAGGGCTGTTTGAAATCCTTCTGAGCCTCATGGAGCAGAGGAACGGCATAGCAGGACTGGCTGTCACTGCTGCTCGTGCCCTGAGCCCCAAGCGCCATCACAGTGCTACTAGGGCTTCTGACCTGCATCCTTACAAACATCTCCCTCTCCTCTAACATCCCCTCCTGCCAATGCCACAGTGCCACTGGAAACGAGTTACATGAGGGCAGGTGACATTTCCTCCCTCTCCTCAAGGCAGGAGACAAAAGCTAATGGAGAAAATCCCGACAAACCCAACCTGCAGGGACAATGAACAGGTGTGTGGAGGACGCATGGGTGGGCATAGGCCTGGACCCCCCACCCTCAAGATACTCACTGCAGAGGAAAGGAGAGAGAAAGGGGGAAAAAAAAAAACCAAAATGAGAGAACGGAAAAAGAAAGAGAGGGAAAGGAAAAAGAGGAATCAAAAACCAGCTGGGTGTAGCAACACTGAGCTCTGGAGAGGGACAGGAGAAACGGATACTTTCATCCCTGCTGCATGGGGAAGAGCAGAACAGGGAGATGGCAGGAGGTACATGAAGAGGGATGAAGAGGGATAAAGCAGGAGCGGGAGGAAGGTGTGGGAGAAGGGGAGCTCTAGAAGGGGAGTGGATCTCTTTACTTGGGCTTTGCCTCTTTGTACTCCTCCGTGTCCGTGTCTTCATCCTCCGAGTACTCCCCCTCTTCCCGGCCGCCGGCCATGAGGCCCCGTGCTGCCAGCAGCCCCGCAGCATTCCCGTAGCCTGTGTACTTCACAAACCGGGACACTGCCGGGAGAAGGGACAGAGACCACCCTGTGCTCCTCTCCTGCCTCCAGCCCCATCTTCCTGCCAGCCCCAGCAGCACGGTTGTGCCATGTCTCCAGGCCACGGAGACATGGAGATGCTGACAGGGAGCAAGGCCTTTGCGTGGGAGTTGAACGTGGGCCAGGCTGTGTGCAAGGTGCTGGGGTGTCCTCCAGCACAGTTTATCCCTCACTGCTGGCCTGAGAGACACCACCTCCTTCCCACAGATCTTGACCTCTCCCCTTTTCCCCACTCAGTGGTGCTGTCCCGAGGGAAGGCAGAAGCCCTGCAGAGGGTCCTAATCTCAGGGTCTCCCTGTGGAAGCCCCCCAGGACTCACCACTCTCCTTGCAGAGCACAAAGAGGAACTCAGCAGCGCAGTGCTTGACGTCGGTGTCGATGTGTGTCATGAGCCTCACCAGCTTGTTCCGCAGGGAATTCCCCACCTCTGGCCGGTTCCGCACGTCCCGCAGCGGTGGCAGCACCTGCAGGGCCACAGTGAGGGTGACGGGTCATTGTGGATACGAAAGGCCTCAGGCACCCACCGCAGAGGTATCTGGAGGGTGGCCACAAGCAGGGCTTTGCTCTTGCTCGCCTCCCTTCCCCTCAGGGCAGCACCCCTGAACATGGGGCTGAGCACAGCATACCCTGGCCTTCAGGAACTTCCTGGTCTGCCGGTGGACTCGGGCACTCTCCGTCAGCAGGTTCAGCACAGGGGTCAAGCTCTCCTTCAGCTTGTGGCCCTGCAGAAATCCCCAGAAGGAGCAGCACATCAATCATCCTGAGCTCAGCTTGTCTGCCTCATGCTGGAGAACACGAGCACAAGCCATCAGGGAAATGGATGGACACGGAGCTTCCCAACCTCTGCCACAGGCATTCAGTGCCTCCTTCCTCCCCACACCACTTGCTGTGCACAAGCAGTGCCAGAAATATTTGGGTAGGGCATCCAGGGCAGAGAAGTGCAGTGGTAAAATTTGAAGGCCCTTTGGAACAACTCCAGAGGCTGAAAACTGTAGTCAGCTTGAAAATAACATGAACTCAGCTTTCCAGACCTGCCCACTGGATCACTGCTGAGTGAAACAGGGCTGATTTGTCAATCACAAAGTTAATTATCAGCTAATCATCCACTGTTCCACTGATCTCACTGCCTGCAGCCCTCAAAGCAATGGCAGACACCTTCCCAGTTCAGGGATGTTGGTTTAGTCCCACCAACCACAGCTCTGCCAAAAGCTGTCCCTCCTACAAACGGCTAACTTCAAACTGAGCATGCTGCTCCCACCAGGCCCTTCCAGGCTGAGGGAAAGGTGGGAAGAAGCAGCCCCACCACTCACCCTGTCCAAGCGCCGCTCCAGGAAGTCCAGGAGGATGCTGACCGCATCCATGTTGACACCCATGTACTCCAGTGAGCCCGGACGCACTTTGGGAGTCAGGAGCACATCCAGACACTTCAGGGGCAGGTTGCCCAGCAGGTTGACTGTGTGGCTGCACATGTGAAAGAGAAGCGAACACACAGTGATGGAGCTTTGCTCACAGAAGTTCTTCAGCTCTGCAGAAATGAAGGCCCGTCATTAACTTGGAGTGTGAGGACCCTGTGATCCAAGTTTTCCTGGAGCATCTCAAGCTCCTCACACCACTGAGAGGGGATAACTTAAGATATTCTTTGGGCAGCTGAGAGTCCAAAGATGGTTTAGTGACATCTGAGAACCCACAGATCTTGACACAGAGCCAAGCAGGAACAATCTGGGTCCTTTCTCTGGAGTCTCCTGTGTCACTCCTAATGCTGATGTTCCATGCCAGCACTGCTTGGTATCCCCCTGACTACGTATTCTTGGGGAAAAGGTGGTGTCACCTGCTCCAAGCTGAAACCCCTGCACCAATAATGCTTGGCAACATGACACATCCAATTTCTCAGCATGGCTTAAGACTAATTAAGGCCACCTCATGGACGTTTTAAAGCAGCACACTTCTTCTTTGGTCACTGAGGTGGATGTCACTGTTGGGACAGCCTGACACAGGACATGGAACAAGATCTCAGGGGCCAGGAGGCTACAGCATTCCTACATGGCATTGCCAGGGCATGAAAGGCTGTTTCTGAGTTCCAGCAGGGGGAGGGATCTCCAAGCTAAATGCAAGAGTTGCTGGTCAGCAGGGTCCCTCCCAGTCGCCCAAGGTCAAGCAGGATGTGCCTAGGGGAGCTGGTGAAGCTCCAGGTGAAGCTCTTCCCAACACAGACCTGTGGAACTCCTCGGTGCGGTCCTCGCCGCCAGCAGAGATCATGAGGCAGTGGCGCAGGAGGGCACCCAAGTGCCTGTACAAAGCAGCATCTTCCTGGCCCCAACATGGAGAAAGGAACACCTCAATCAGCAAAGGCGATCCCACACATCCCAAAGCCTGCAGCCTATTCCCCCCTCCAGCAGTCTGATCATGGACTGCAGGGCATTCCAGGGAAAGCAGACTCTCAATTCTCCATTTGGGAATGCTCTAAAAGCACAGGCAAAGTAAGGGATAATACTGCACTGGACAGAGGCAGTACCCTAAGGACACCCAAGTCCCTCATCACCCTGAGGGTGCACAAAGACCAGTTTGGGACACAAGAAAATGCAAAGGAGGAGAAAACCTGCAAAGCCAGAGCCCAGAGACACGTGAATGCCATAGGCCCAAGAAGCTCACCTCGTCCACCTCCCTCTTGCTGGAATCAAAGGTGATGTTGAAGAGCACTTTGAGGATCTCCATGGCTCGCTCCATCTCCTGCCGAGGCAAAGGTGGGATAAGTCCCTCCTCGGTGGCAACTTCATAGGGGTCCAACCACTTGACCCCGAGGGTTAGCTCCAGGGTGTCTGTCATGAGGCTGATTCCCCGGAGCTCCTGGGCAAGCTGCTGCCGGATGTCCACCCTGAGGGCTGTCAGCAGGAACAGTAGGCGCAGGTCAAAGAACTTGATGTCGTGAGGAAGACTCCGCTCATTGTAGAGCTTGATGCGCCGGGCCAGCCCCACCACCAGCCGCCCCTCTGCTGTCAGCTCCTGTGCCATGGTGCTGCTGAACACAATGTTGCACAGGCATTTCAGGGATTCCAGGATTACATCCAAGTCTGGGACCTCCCGGATGAGCTCCTCTGAGTAATCGATGCCTGCGTGCCTGGAGAGTGTCTTCAGGCCTTCCTTGGTGGTGAAAGGGTCGAGGCAGTGCTTGTCCCGGGACAGGATGCGGATGCTCTCCAGGCAGGTGACCTGGCAGGATGGCTGCAGCTCCCTCTCCAGGAACTTGATCAGCAGCTGGGCCATTTTCTGTGCAGTTGGAAACAAGCAATGCCTTGGATACTGACACTTCCCAGTGCTCCCTATGGCCCTGGCATGCTGTGCCCTGGACAACAGCAATGTTAGCTGGGCCTGCTCAGCTGTGCACTTGGCAGTGCTCAGGAAGTGCCTGGCTCTGGCATTGATCCTGACCAGTTTGGGCAAGAACAACCAGGAAAAAATGTCTTGCAGAGGGTATTGGGTGCAAAGGGAGAGCACAAACAGGTCACTCTTGTAGCTGTGCCCTATCAGGCTGACAGGCCCGACCTGCGCACTGCATAAGGGGCAGGACACAAAACCCAAGGGAGGTGAGGAGAGCACCTGATGCCTTGGGAAAAGAGGTGAAGAGACCTCAGGAGACTCAAATAAGCAGCATTTCCTTAATTTCAGTGCTGTCTGGAGACCTACTGGCCCAGATCTTCCATGGCTACAGATTGGCAGAGCCCCACTAACACAATTCATGGGAGCTGCAAAGCTCATGGGCAACGATGAGGCACGGAGCAGCATGAGAGCACAGGTAAGGCCTCACAGACATGGGTGCTCAGGCTGAACCACGTGGCAACACTTCACGTCACACCAGTAACCCACACACACTGGTGGGGGAGCCCACCAGACCTCAAACAAAACACAGCTCAGAGCATGGGTCTTTCTGTGATGTTACAAGAGTGAAAGAGCCCAAAAAATGAGGTTTGTAACTGGCTTAACAGCCCCATTGGTTACACTTTGAAATAATCAGAAAATCATTAGGTTGGAATAATTAATCATAATCCTTAGTCATTAACCATAATCATCCAGGTTGGAAAAGACCTCCAAGACCATCAAGTTCAACCTGTGACCAGTCAGCACCTTCACAACCAGACCAGAGCATGGAATGCCACATCCAGTCATTCCTTGAATACCTCTAGAGGTGGATGATGACTACACCACCTCCCTGGGCAGCCCCTTCCAATGCCTGACCACCCTTTCCATGAAGAAATTCCTCCTGATATCCAACCTGACTCTCCCCTGGTGAAATGAAAATACTGAGGGAAGGAATGAAGAAAAACTCAACTTCAGTCTTTAACATGAGACTCATGGTGTGCCCCACGCTCACATCCTGGGGAAATGATGAAGTCCTCTTCTCCTGCCTCACAGGGAAACAGAGTTCCAGATCCAGTCCCAACAACCAAAGCCTCAGGCTGGCTCAGGAAAAAGAGATCACGGGGTGTGTGTCTGCAGCTGAACCATCTGAACACCCAAGCACCAGGAACTAGTGGTGATGTTCATTTCATATTGCACGGCATACACCCCAAAAGTGGGACATTGTGCCTGAAGCCACATCCTGTGTGACTGTCCCAGCTCAAACAGCAGGCCAGTGCAAGGCAAAGAGCTCAGATCTCATCAGATCCAGTCCCACGATTCAGGCTGTGCCTGGAATGCTCCATGTGGCAGCTGCTGGCCCTGGCACAGCCAAAGGAGGTCCCGCTCTCCACTCGGGTCGCCTGGCCTGCACTTGCTGTGCTAACACAGGCATTGGCACCATCTACCAGTGAACTCACCACAGAACTGAGCCAGCAGGAAAATAATCCAGGGAAAACAGTCATTCTTATAGCAGAACAGTCAGGATGGGGCCTGCCCTGTCACGAAGAGCTGCAGGAGCAGGAACGAGCAAGCAGAGTGTTCCTTTCCTCCAAGTGCCAGATTACACCAGCTGAAAGGATTTGCTAATACACAGCTCCTGGCAAATCCTGCTACTGGCTTCCAGCAGAGCCCCTCACCCTCCCCCAGAGCCAGCACTGCTGTGATCACTGTCCAGAGGCACCAGAGATCACATCTATGGCTGGGATTATATGAATCATGGAACCATTGACAGTGTCAGATGGATGCTGACCTTTATCCAAAACCACCAACTACTGATGGAAAAAACAGAGCCAGACACTCCAAGCACACCGTTCCCTAATCAAGTTAATGGAAAACTCTCATTTATTTTCCTGTGGGAGCTGCTTGCTAAGCCCAGCTGGACATGACTACAGAGCAATAGATTTACACACTGACCAGAGGAGGACAGCAAGCAGCGTGTGCCTACCTTCCTCTCTTCCCGCTCCTCATCCTCGAAGATGAAGCACTGAGATTTCTGTGGGAAAAACAAAATCAATCAGAAAAAGGAATAGGTTAGGAATAGAGGAAAACTCCATGGGACCAGGGCAGAGCCATTCAGCTGGAAAGCAGTGGGTCCAAAACATGCTGCAACAGCAAACACACACATCTCCTGACAGTCCCCCCCCCGACATTATGGGCATCACCCCTGGATCCACAGCACCAGTGGAATGCCACAGGCCAGCTGACAGATGGATTTAGTTTAAATACTGCAGCAGCACCGTGGGTATTCAACTCAATCCCAATATCCCATAAGAGCCGGTAATTCCCCTGCTCAGCGATACCACTGAGCTGTGCCTACATGTCTCCCCTTTATATTTATTTTTCCTTTTCCTGACCAACAGAAGTCCTGTCTCCTTGGTACATGGGAATGGATCCTCATGGTTATCCAGGTCGTTCTTTAAACAAAAGTGACTTGATCTCCACACTTCATCCTGTTTCCATGCTAACAAACACTCCTGATCTCCGTTCATTGTGTTTCTTTTGCTATGTTGTTTGTTCTTCACTGACAGTCTCCTTCCTGACCAAACCTGCTCCCATGGAACTGGAGAGTATGGGAGATCACAGGTGCCTGGGGAAAAGCAGCACTTCCCAGTGATTGAGGCAATCCTTGTCCATACCAAGACAGCATTTGATCCCAGCTTGGAGAACAAAAATGTTTTAAATCCTTAAAACACTGGTTATTTGTGTGCAGTCACCAAGAGCCCAGGGATGGAACTGGTTCTGTCCAGCCTGGAAGCAGTGATGGACACAGTGCCTGGAGCAGCCCCAGGTGTGGGGGCAGGACAGGTGTACTCCAGCCAGGCTGTGTGTGAGCTCCATGAGCTGATCCATCCACGTTGCCAGGAGCTGATGGCTCAGTCCTGGCACTGCTGTGTTCCACAGGCAGGCTGCTTGTTCTTCCCTCAGCACATCCTCTCTTCATGCTTTAATCCCATTTAGGGATATTTTGGCCACACCTGGGGTTTTGCTTTAGTTGTAGTTTATTGCCAGCAAGCAAAAACCGTGTGCACAACAGTGAATTAAAACAAATCCACAGGAAAAGGATACAAAACCATCAGTCTTGTAGCAGAAGCAATGCCAGGCCGTGCTGGGTTTATCTGCAGTTTCATAATCCTCTTTGACTGCTTCATTTACTCCAGATGGGCCAGCAAACCCTGTGGTTCCAGTTCTTTAGGCTCGATACCCCAGGAAGGACCCAGCTGGGGAAATCCAACAGGAAATATCGTGGTTTGGGGGCACACAGACACTGTTTGCACCCCGAGGATGCCGGCGCTATCCTTAACAGACACCTCCTTCTTGGCCGATATCTCCCCATTCCAAATCCGACTGTTAGGAATAGTTCCACACGCTGTCTCTCGCTCACACACTCTTGCAAAATATTCCTCAGGTTTTCCCTGCTGGCTTCCACCTACTCCAGCCTGGCGCAGAGTGAGTCAGAGTGATCCACAGAGCTAGACCCTCCCAGGGGAAACCTCTGAAGGAAATTTCTCTGACAACCAGAGCCTTTTTCAAACAGGATTTCACAGAGCCATAGAATACCCTGAGCTGGAAAGAACCCACAGGGTCCATTCAGTCTAGCTCCTCGCCCTGTGCAGACACCATAGCAATCTCACTCTATGCCTGAGAGTGTTGTCCAAATACTCCTGGAGCTTTGGCAGCCTTGGAGCTGTGCCCACTCCCTGGGGAGTCTGTTCAGTGCCTGACCACCCTCTGGGGGAAGAACCTTTTCCTAATATCCAACCTAAACCTCTCCGGCTGTTCCTTGGGTCCTCTCACTGGTCAAAGAGAGCAGATATTGGAGTTGCCCCTCTGCTGCCCCTCAGGAGGAAGCTGTAAATGGCTGATATATCCCCTCAGTCTCCTTTCTCTAAGCAGAGATTTACCACCATGGATAATCTTTTCCTACTCTAAGGCTAGAAACATTCCCATCTCTGCTTCCAGATCATTGGAATTCTATATCCATTATTTACTGCTTTCAGAGCCGTGCCCATATGAGATCCCAGCAGTCACCTTTAATCATCTTTGACTTGCAAATCTCAACATCGTTTCACCTGCAGCTCCTCCCCTGGACTCTCTCAGCACCTCCAAAACTGCCTTAACATAAAAGCTCCTCCTACTCAGTCCTCACACTGACTCTTATATCCTGGCCAGGTGTTTACTCAGGATCTGGATAACAAGTTTTTTAGGAGTCCCTGAGCTGAGGCAGGGGATAATGCTCACTCACCTCTTGGTTGTAGACCTGGAGGACCTTGAGAACCGTGTCCTGCTCCCCGCTTTCCAGCATGGATACCACGGCCTGGAGCTCCATTATTCCAACAGCTCAGCTATGGCACAACCTGGAGGAAGGGGAGCGAGGGGATTTCCAGGGTGATGGAAAAGCAGCTCGGCACACAGATCTTTGTGAGGGAAGAGAGAAAGGGGTGGAGAGAGCAAGGGAGGAAAAAACGAAACACAAAAAAATCCCGAGTGATATTGCTCACACTGCTGCATCCATAAAAGTGGAGCAGATGGACAACACGAGCAAAGCCAGCAGCCAGCTTCCTATCTCTCTCCTGCTAATCCTCTTCTTCCTCACTTTGCTTTTCAATGATTAATATATGACCTCCCAGGAAAGCACTCAGGGAAAACCTTCCCCCCACCAGCTGGGGAATAACATAGAGCAGATAACAGCAGCTCCCTGAAATAGCTCCCTGCCTCCGCCTCCGCCTCCTCCTCCCTCTCCTTCCTCCCCTGCCCCCCTCCTCCTCCCCCCCGGCTGCCCTGATTTCTGCTGCCGCACAGGGCGGAAAATAACAAAGTCAGAAACATTCCCGTGGAGTGACAAGGGATGGAGCGGCGAGGCAGCCAGGAGGGAGAGCATCCTAGGGCTCCGGGCGGAGCTACCTTCGCAGGTGGTGGGAAGCAGAACGAGGAGGGTTTGGTGGCGGGTTGGATTATGGCCGACCCATGCAGGCGCAGCCAAAAGGCGCGCCCGGAGCCGGCAGCTCGCCGGGAGAGGATGTCCCCACCGACACTGCCAGCGAGCAGATGCGCAGCGCCGCGGAATTACTTTGGACACAGCACCGGTTTAGCGGCTCACGGAGCCACGCGAGATCGCAGTGTTAGGACGTGACTCCCAGTGGGGGGAAATCCAGCAGATTTGGGCTCGGACATGTGTTCAGCTTCCATGTTCCCATGAGGATGAGGCTGAGCTGGTCACACCAACCTCAACAAACCGGGACCCCAGGCCCAGAGCCGCCGGGGTTTAGGAATCACACGGGTTGTGCCCTCCTGCCCACGCAGCCGCAGAGGGGCTTTTTGGGGGGACCAAAAGAGGAAGATCCTGCAGTGAGGAAGGCAGAAAGCTGTGGAGACAGGAGGCTGGACTGGCCCAGGGCAGCGACACAGCATCCCCATGCGCAGGGGCTGGGATGGAGGGGATCCACCTCTGCTTTTGGGGGTATAACATGAACCAATGGATCACTGGCCACATACCCTTTTCCATCCTCCTACTGGCTCCTCACACTGCCACTTCCTTCCCCCACCATTTGGGCAAATTCCAACTCCCTTTTTTTTGGCCCCAAAACCCTATTTATGTCCCTAAACCCCTACTTTCCCCTCAAACCTCTATTTTTGTCCTAAGCCCCTATTTTTTCCCCAAAACACTCTATTTCTTCCCCCCAAACCCCTAATTATTTCTCTAAGACTTCTTTTTGTCCCTAGACCCCTATTCTTGTCCCCAAAACCCTATATTTGTCCCCAGTCCTCCCCCCCTTTTTTGTCCCCAAGCCCCTATTTTCTCCCCGAGCCCCCTGTCCCGCCCCTGTGCCCGGGCAGGGCGCTGGCCGTACCTGCGGCCCGGGATCCCTCGGGAGGGAGTTCCAGCACTTCCGTCCCGGCCCGGGCGAGCGGCCCGAGGGTCGCGGTGCCGGGGGGAAGGAGGAGGAGGAGAAGGAGGAAGAGCGAGCGGACATGTCGTGGCGGCTCCGCCCGGCGGGGCGGGACGGGCCGGGGCAGCCATGGCGGAGCGGGGCCGAGGTGAGGGGACAAGGGACAGCGACAGGGACACGTTTGGGGGACAGAAGGGGCTGGAGCGGGTCAGAGGGAGGAGGAGCTCCCGATCCCACTAAACCTCAAGGGGCCTCTTGCAGTGCCCCGATTTCTCCCCTGCAGCCCCGGAATCGCCCCCCGTAAGCCCTAATTGCTTACCTGGACCCCTTTTGGGATCCTCGGCTGCCCCTCCCGAATCCCTAATTGCCCCCCCTAACCCATAATTGTCCCCTTGAACCCCTAAGCGCCCTCCATAAACCCTACGTACCCCTTTAAGCCCCTAACTGCCCCCGTAGCCCCTAATTGCCCAAGAACTCCTAATAGCCCCCGGACCCCCAGCTGCCCCACAATGCGGGGGGCAATGCCGAGAGACCCCAACACAGCGGAGGGGCAAAGGGCCCTGGATTTGCCGGGTTTCACCCAAATCTCACCCCTGGATGTCACTGGCCATGGAACCCCTGCAGCTGCTTCTGGGCCATGGTGGCAATTTAGGGTGCAAGTCTGGGTTCTTACCCTGGCCTGTTTGGGGGAAGTCTAGGCTGTTTTGGTCACATTTTCGGAGGGTTCCATGGCACAAACAATGCAAGGAGGGCCTATGACGATGCGTGCTCCTCGTTCTTCTCCCCAGGACAGAGTCCAAGCACCATGGAGGACCTGCTGGACGTGGAGAACAAGCGGATGGCCGACAGCCTGGCCAGCAAGGTCACCAGGCTGAAGTCGGTGAGTGCCGAGGTGACATCAGGTGTTGAGGTGAAGAACAGGCTCTGATTACCTGTGAATCCTGCAGGGGATCACAGAGGCATGGAAAGGTTTGGCTTGGAAAGGACCTTAAGGCTCATTCAGTCCCGCCCCTTCCCATAGGCAGGGACACCTTCCACTAGACCAGGTTGTTCCAAGCCCTGTCCAATCTGAACACAGGCGTGTTGCTACGCTCACCTCCTTGGGTAAAAATTCATGAAAAAAAGGCAGGTAGATTAATTTTGGAAAATACTTGTGTCTCTATGTAACTGTTCTTAAAGCTGGTTTGCTCCTATTAACATCAAACGCTTTGATTTAGAGCTTTCAGCTCTAAATTATTACTAAAAATTTAGTACAAACCACGAAAGAAGTCAATGACTCACTGTGTAAAAGGGCAGGCTGAATTCTTCCCATTGTGTCCCAGGGATTAAACTCCCCTTTCTACCTGGCAGATTTAGACAGTCAGGCTTTATTTTCAGAGCCGGAAAAGTTCACTTGCTTGACAGGGCAATGTGAATCCTTTTCCTTGTTCCTGCAGCAGACAAGCCCCTGTGTGTCTGTTGGTACTGGGAATGCAGCAGCTTGTTTTAATAATCTGCATTTCAGATTTTAGAGGTTCTCTGGACATTAAAAGCTCATTAATATCCATTTCCTGCCTTGCCCTGCAGCTGGCTCTGGATATTGACAAGGATGCTGAGGAACAGAACCGCTACCTGGATGGCATGGTAAGGACCTGGGAAATGGGACACTGGGCTTTCTGTGCAAATCAGGGAATTGGGATGAGAGGTGGGATGGCAAAAACCCTTAAGGGAGAAGCTCTAAATCAGCACTGGGATTGTTGGGGTGTCCTGTACAGGGCCTGGAGTTGGGTCATCCTTGTGAGTCCCTCCATTTCAGGATGTTCCATGATTCTGCAATGCCTCCAACATGTCTTTTCCTGCCAGGACTCAGATTTCCTGAGCGTGACAGGGCTGCTGACGGGCAGCGTGAAACGCTTCTCTGGCATGGCGCGCTCTGGCCAGGACAACCGCCGCCTGCTCCTCACTGTGTCCATGGCGCTCATCCTCATCTTCTTCATCCTCTACTACCTGGTGTCCCGGGCAGGGACCTGAACCCAGCCTGGGAGGTGTCACAGGCCAGACCCCACCATCCACAGACCTGTCCACACGTTTTCCAGAGGAGCGTCCAGCCACACTTCCACCTTCCCAGTGACTTTTCCTCCCTCCAGCTCATCGTTTCTCTGGCTGGGCCCAGACAGCTCTTCCAAAACAAGTTTGGCTCCAAAGGGATCTTCATGTCTAACATGATTTTGGGGTCATGCCTCAGGCCGTGACCACCTGCCTTGTCCACATCCCTTGGGCTGTTTCTAGGGCCACTTCCACATCACCTCCCTCACTGAAAACCACCTAATGGATCCGGGAACTTGTGGATACTCCATAACCCATCTGAGCTTTGTGAGCTGTAGGATTTAGGATGCTGATTTACGGGATTTGGGAGTGCCAATATGTGACTTACATTCCGTGGCTGCTCTCCATTTCCCTGGGACTTGCAGATCATATACCTGGGCTGAAAGGAAACCTGTCCTGCTTTTGGGTGGAATTAGCAATGGATCTGAGCCTGGATATTCTCAGATTCTGGCAGGGAAGAGATGCAGCAGAGCAGGACTTTCATTAAATCCTGGCTTGGTTGTCTTTATCATCCTTGTGGGCAAACTGGGCTGGACCCTGTGGGAAGGGGGGGCCACAGTCCATAACCACATGGATTTGCACTTATGTGGAATCTTCCAGAACCTTCCCACACATGTGCAAATTAAGTTACTAAATCAGGCTCCCCTGGTTTTAGAGCACTTTGGGGAGATGTTGTGCCAATAAAGCAGAGGTTGAGGTGAGATGGAATTCCCCCCGCAGTGCTGTTGGGAGTGGGGGGGAATCAAGTAGGGATTTGCTCATTTGTTTATGAATTTAGAAGGTACAAAAGGAACCCCTTGCCTTGCCTTCGTGGGTGTCTTTGCTTATTTGCTTCTCTCTTCCTGTAACAGCGAGGGTTCAGCCATTCCTCTAGCAAATGCTCTTCATGGATGGCTGGCCATTCCTTTGCCTTCTCCCTGTTCCCACTGGGAATTCCTTTGCCCTTGGGCTAGCTTGGGTCCACAGCTATGAAGGGAACGTTGTCCCACGTACCAAACTGCTCACAAAACACACCCTGGCTGGATTAGGTGTGTTCTTTTCCACATATGGGGAAAAAACATGCAGGGAAGGCAAAGAGAAAGGAGGCAACAGGAACTTCCTCTGGCTCTTCCTGCTTTCCTGGTGCAACATGGCAGCTCTGGGCTCTTTCCCTTGGGAATAATCAATGGCCTGTGATTCCTGGAGAAGGTGGCTCTGACAAAAGGCCTCTGGAGCAGCCCAGCCCTCACCCTGTTGGGGTTTATTTTGTGTTTCCTGCTGTAAATAAAGCTGATTTTAGACCTTTTAGCCCAAATGTTTGTTCCTTGTGTGAGGTGCAAGGTCAATCACCTGGTTGTATCTGCGGCCTCACAGCCCAATTCCAGTGTCACCCGGAGCCACCCCGGGGCTGGAGCGGGACCCTCGGGTAGGGGTCCCCAGGCGCCCACCCGGTGTCGTGGGGGGGATGAGCATGGGGAATGCACTGGGGCAGCGGGGAGTCACGGGGACAACGGGGATTCATAGGGACACCGGGGAGGCCTGGGGACAGGTGGACAGTGGTGAGAAGGGACGGTGAGAGACACGGAGCCAGGGTTAGGGTGCCACCGGCCGCTCACCCCTCGAGGATCGGTGTCTCCACCCATGTTGGCGTCCTCACGGGAGTCCTCGTCGCCGGGGCGCAGCAGGCGGCTCCGTCCGCCCCGGTAACTGGGCCCCGCCATGTCCGGCGCCGCTTCCCCGTCCCCATGGCAACCGGGCGCCGCATGGGAAGTGACGTACAGGACAGGAAGTGGTGTCTGAAGCGGAAGCGGCGGCGCGATGGCGGCTGTGACAGCGGGAAGCGGGGCGGGGAGCGGGCCCGCAAGCAGCCTCGAGGCCACCGGCGGGAGCACCGGGGGCAGCGGGTGGCGGCGTCCCCACGGGCCGCTCCAGCGCTACTATGGCCCGTCCACTACCGAGGCGGCCGAGGCGGCCCCGGACCCCGCCGACATCAACGGGCCCCACTTCGACCCGGAGGTGTTCATGACCAAGGTGACCAAGGAGACCCCTCCCGCGGGCACCCCCACCTTGACGAGGGCTTCGGGACTCCGATGAGCACCAGGAGATCCCCGCGGGGCCTCGTCACGAGGGATCTCGGTGGGTGGCCCCAACTCTGAGGGGGGAGGACCACAGGGTCCCCAGAACCTTCGGGCTCCCCCATTATCCTGAGGGGATCCCAGAAAGGGCCTCTTCGGGGACGTTATGGATGTGCTTACCTTTGGATACTGATTCCAATGCAGTTAGCATTGCGCAGGGGGGATCCCTGGAGGGCAGGGGGAGACACTGGAGGGGCATACGGAAACACTTCCGTATCCCAGGAGGAATCCAGGGGGAACAGTTAGGGATCCTGCAGGGCAGCTGAGGGTCCCAGACTGACTATGGAATGCAGTTGATGATCTCAATTAGGGGCTCCAGAGGGGGCACTGGAGGGAGCCAGGGGCAGATGTGCATCCGTTGTCCCCCCAGGTGCGCAGCGAGTGTCCCCTGGGGCAGCTCCTGGCCCGCGAGGCTGCACTGGGCCGGGAGATCCGAGCCCTGGACAGTGACATGCAGACCCTGCTCTATGAGAACTACAACAAGTTCATCTCCGCCACTGGTGAGCTGTTCCCTCTGGAGCCTACTGATTGCAGCAATGGGAAATGGGAGTTTGGGAGTGTTCACTCAGGAGCCTACTGATGACAGCAATGGGAAATGTGGATTTGGGGGTGTTCACTCCAGAACCTACTGATGGCAATTCTGTGAAATGGGGATTTGGGGGTCTTCACTCCAGAAATGTACTGATGGCAGTGATTGGAAATGGGGATTTGGGGGTGTTCACTCTGAAACCTACTGATGGCAGTGATGGGAAATGGGGATTTGGGGATGTTCACTCTGGCAGCACTGGGAAGCTGCCCTGGGGAATGTGTGGTTCACTCTGGAGACCAATGACAGCCACTCCAGTAACCAGCCTTCTCTGGGGTATTATGGTTGTGGTATGTTAATCCTGGGCGGGCTGGGGGGGATCCCGGGCAGCCGAGGGACTTGGCACTTGACTCATGTCCCCCAGACACCATCCGGAAGATGAAGATGGATTTCCGGCACATGGAAGCAGAGATGGACGACCTAGCAGCCAACATGGCTGCCATCAGCGCCTCAAGCGCCCGCATCAGCGCCGCACTGCAGGACCGGCACCGCCGTGGGGCCCAGCTGGCCGGTACAGAGCGGGGCCATCCCAGGGGGCAGATCCAGGGAGATTTATTGGGATGAATCATGTGGGGCAGATCTAGGGGGTAGGTGTCCCCCAATGGGGGCAGATCCAGCAGATGGTCCCACCTCCATGTCTCATCGTGCTCCATTTGTGTCCCCACCCCTTTGCTCCCTCACCCCTGACCCCGTGTCCCTGCAGGGGTGCAAGTGCTGCTGCGGAAGCTGCAGACGCTGGTGGAGGTGCCAGGACGGCTGCGGTGCTGGGCAGGGACAGAGCCTGCTCGTGCCCTGCGCTGCCACGCCCGCGCCCGTGCCGTCCTACGCCACTACCGCCACCTGCCCTCCTTCCGCACCATCGAGGACGAGAGCCACGCCATCATGGCCGACCTGGCCCAGCGCCTCCGCACACGCCTCCGGTGCGTTCACTCTGGAGCCTGCTGATGGCAGCACTGGGAAGTGCAGGTTTGGGGGTGTTCACTCTAGAACCAACTGATGACTTCTACTGCTTATTCCCTGTTTTCTGCCATACCACTGTTAACCCCGGCCCTCCCGACCACCAGGGAGGAGACGCTGGACCCCAAGGAGCTCACTGAGTGCGTGGAGATGCTACTGCAGCTGGAGGAGCCAGCCGAAGAGCTGAGCGAGGAGTTCCTGAACCAGGCAGGCGCGCGCCTCGAGGCTGAACTGGCAGCACTGGAGGCTGAGCTGCCCGTGGCTGACCCTTCAGACACGGGCACCACGCCGCCACCACCTGCCTCTGACATCCTGGACTTCGTGGACCGCGGCAGCTCAGCCTTTGTGGGCACGCTGTGCCAGCTGGCCAGCTCATACCGTGTGCTGTTCAGCGAGGACACAGGGCGCTTGGAGCCCTTCACCGCCACGCTGGCCGCCCGCTACTTCACGCTGCTGGAGCGGCGACTGGCGCTGGAGCATGGCCTGGGCGACACATCCCTGCTGGTGCGGGCGCTCGACCGCTTCCACCGCCGGCTGCGCGCACTGCTGGAGCTGTTGCCCACAGGCGCTGACACTGCTGCCGCACTGGTGGCCCGGGCCGCCCGTGAGCGTGTCAGCCGCTACCTGCATGCCCTGCAGACCTTCTTTCTGGGCTGCCTGGGTGACGTGCGCCAGGCGCTGGCTGCCCCTCGGCCCTCTGGCAAAGAGGGGCCCAGCCTGCCCGACCTGCTGGCCACACTGGCTGCCTCTGTGCTGGGCCAGCTCAAGGCCGTGCTGGCCTACGTGCACCTCTTCACTGCCAGGGACGTCGCCTTTGCCAGCCTGCCCTACTTCAAGGTGAGGCACCATGGGGTGGGGCGCTTTGGGGGGCACTGGATAGGCTGAGGGGACTGGCGGCATTTTGGGTGTCGCTGGAGCAATCTGTGGGTGGCACAGGGCAATTTGGGGGGTTTTGGGGTGTGACCTCCCTCCATTTGTGGCACAGGGGGAGTTCTGTGTGACAGCAGTACGTGAGGGACTGGTGGTGGCCTTCGTGCGCTCCTTGTGCCGCACTGCCCGTGGCTTCGCTGATGGCCCAGCTGAGCGGGGAGCTCCCGCTGCCCCCCCAGCCCTGCTGCTGCTCCTTGCCCGTCTCTGCCTGGACTACGAGAACTCCACCATCAGCTACATCCTCACTCTCACTGATGAGCAGTTCCCACCCCAGGTGAGCCTCTAAATGGCCCTAAGGGGATCCTGAATGTCCCTGAGGGATCTTCAGAGGGGTTCTGCATGACCTCAAGAGCCCCTGAAGCCCCAAGGACATGTAAGAGGGGCAGCAATGCTGCTTCAGGTACAGTGTCCCACCTGTCCCCAAAGTCCCTGTGCCCCCAGGACATCAGACGTAGAGTCACGTGGAGGGAAGGCATCTCCAAATGTCCCCATGCCCCTCGTATTCCCAGAGGTGACAGTGCTGCAGAGGAGGTGGGGGGCTGATCCTACCTGTGTGTGTGTCCCAGGACTCAGGGCTGGCAGTGACGCTGGCGCCGGTGCTGTGTGCGGAGGCGCGGGCGGCGGCACAGCGGCTCCTGGACCACTACGTGCAGGTGCAGGGTGCAGCCGTGGCGCAGATGCTGCGCAAGAGCGTCGAGACACGCGACTGGCTGGGCACCGTCGAGCCCCGCAACGTGCGCGCCGTCATGAAGCGTGTGGTGGAGGACATCACTGCCATTGATGTCCAGGTCGGGCTGACACCAGGGCTAAGGGGGGTTGGACACCCTGGACTGGTCCAGAGGCTTTGCCCAAGATCCCTGTCTGGCCCTTTGGGAATCCTGGAAGGGTGTGGGAGGGTCAAAAAGATTTAGGGATGCTGGGTGGTTTGGGGGGTCCCAAGAGGGGATTTTGGATGCTGAGGGTGTGGTGCCACCCGCAGGTGGGGCAGCTCTTCGAGGAGGGGGTGAGGCGGGCACAGAGCAGTGATTCCAGCCGACGCGCCTTCTCTGTCTACAGCAGCTCGCGGGCACCTGGCCGCTATGCCCCCAGCTACACCCCCAGGTCAGCCCTGCCACGCGTGGGTCACCCTGGCACCCCCAGGCTCTCTGTCACTCCTTGAGTATCCACTGCATCTTCCCTGTCACCGTCTTCATGTTTCCAGATTGTTCCAATACCCACCCGCTATCTTGACAGCCCTTAGCTGTCCCCATATCCCCAGACTGTCCTAATGATGATCCCTGTCTGTGTTCCTTACAACTGTCCCAGAATGCCCTGGTGATCCCTATGGCCCTTGTGTTCCTCAGCTGTCTTGTCCCTCCATGTCCTGGGACATTCCCCTGCTTTTCTGTCCCCAAAGCCATCCCTGCATCCTCTGACCCTCTCCATGGCCCCTAACGTTCCCTGTCCCCACATCCTTGGCTCTATCAAGTCCCTATGTCCATGTCCTCAGTGCCCCCATGGACACCCATCTACTCAGCAACATCCAGAAGCTTTTCTCTGAGCGCATCGACATCTTCAGCCCTGTTGAGTTCAACAAGGTGAGGTCATGTGAACCACCACCATATCCCTAAACATCCCTAGAGGCCCGAAACTGCCTGCCCTCCCACTGGCACAGGTCCATGGTGTCAGGGCTCAGGGGCTCCCTGGGAGCTGATTACCAGGACAAAGGTGTCCCCTGTGTCCCTTGTCCTAGGTATCAGGACTCTGGTGGGAGGAGGCCTGTGTAGTGACCAGGCCAAGGGTTTCCTGTGCCACATGTCCCCATGCTCAGAAGTTCCTGGGGAGTGGCCGCAAGGATGAGGGCCTCCACATCCCGTGTGGACACCATCCCTGTGCCTGTGTGCCACGTGTCTCCGCTGTCCCCTCACACAGGTGTCGGTGCTGACGGGGATCATCAAGATCAGCCTGAAGACGCTGCTGGAGTGTGTGCGGCTGCGCACGCTGGGGCGCTTCGGGCTGCAGCAGGTGCAAGTGGACGGGCACTACCTGCAGCTCTACCTGTGGCGCTTTGCCTCTGACGAGCGCGTGGTGCAGGGGCTGCTGGACGAGGTGGCTGCCAGCGCTACCCACCGCTGCCTTGACCCCGTCCCCATGGAGCACAGTGTCGTTGAGCTCATCTGTGAGCGCGGCTAGGATGAGGGGCAAGGACGTGCCACACCTGGGGCCTGTTACACCTCTGGGGACAGACCTGGACCCTGTGAGTCCCCGCACATACATGAGGATGCTTTGTGTGTCCTTCCCAACATGAGGACACCTTGCCCCACACCAGGTTACACCATGTTTTTCAAACCCCCTTCTCCTTTGCCTCCCCAGCCCAGTGACACAGTGTCATCCCCCCACCTTGGTGACATCCCCTCATGCCTGGAGACAGCCCCTTTGTCACTAATAAATTATGTGTGAGTTGAATTGTGTTGTGTTCCTGTCTGTGCCTGGGGGGGTGGAAGCTGGCCCTGCACACAGGGGGCGTCCCACCTGCAGTCAGGCTGCCAGCAGAGGGACTGTGCAGTGAGCGATGTCCCCAATAGACCCACAGCCACGAGGACCCCAAACTTTAAAAATCAGGCACCAAATGCCTCCAGTGGGTGCTAGAAAGTGCTGGGGAACCCCCAGGGACACAGATTTTCCATTGGAGATCAGAAGTTCTCCCTGCGGAGAGGGGATGTCCTTGAGGACATTCTTGCCTCAAGGGATCGGCACAAAAGAGACAGACTTCAAACCCTCAATTTCTCTAACAAAAAGCTACGAGGAGCCCAGTGATGATTAAACTCACTTTATCCAACAGTGGTTGGCCAGCTCAGAAGCTTTTGTACAAGAAATCAGTTGCATGGATACAGACCTGGAAGCACAGGACAGCCATGGAAACACAGGGCCTCCATGGGTACAGACAGGAATAGCCAGACCTGGATCTACAGAGCAACCCCAGAAGCACAGACACTCCACAGATACAGATCTGCACATACAGAGCACCCCCAGAATACAGACACCAGTGTATTTAAATACAAAACTCACATCTTTTGAAGAACGTTTGCTGGCAAACAGTGCATTGGTTACAGAAACACAGACAGGGTCATGTCCCCTCAT
Source organism: Nicator chloris (assembly GCA_013400495.1). NCBI lineage: Eukaryota > Metazoa > Chordata > Aves > Passeriformes > Pycnonotidae > Nicator > Nicator chloris. The sequence goes on along the minus strand of WAAE01001754.1, from coordinate 192,712 downwards.
ACAAAACACAATCTCTACAGAGTTTTTTTACAGGGCTGGACTGCGTGCAGAAGGAATGACTAAACCACCATGGGCTCCTGGAGTGGGAAGGCTGAGCTGGAATTTTTGGTTCAATGAAATTGGGTTGGCCAGAGTCCAGTTAACAGTGGCTCACTGAACAGGAAGTGCTAAACAGGCCAAGAAAGAATGAACTGATGCTGAGCCACAGCCAAGGGTGAACAAGAGGGATTAAGGTTAAAAACATCCTCTCAATCCCATCTGGCCTCACAGAAAGAATTTCACTGAGAAAAAAAAAATCTGCCAGAACCCTTGCAGAGTTTCTCCTATTGAGGCCTAGAGCTGGCTCACACACTTGCGGGTCCTCAGGGACATGGTCACACCTTGGTCACATCTCTCCACAGCTGACAGAACATCACTGAGACACTTATTGTGCTCTGGTCCCAGCTGTGCCAACGTCAGCCGTGCCCAGTTGATGGACACCATCACACAGGTGGGAAACAGAGTGATGAATCCCTTTGGGATTGCAGGAGATGAAGAGAACATCTGGGAACACTTCCTGAGAAGAACAGTGGAGCAGGCTAGACTGTGCCCTGGTGCAGTGGTTCCTGGCTTGTCACTGGCCTCGAGGACAGCACAGATGTACAACTGACAGCAGGTACTGCCAGGCCTGCATGACAGAGAGGGGGGATCTCACAGATTCAGGTGACACCTCTCACCCACTGAAGGTCTGAGTCTATGCCAGCTCCAAGCTAAGGGTAAGAGAGAGGGACCTCCCGGGGCAGCACCTCGTAGCTTGGCCTGACAGAAACAAGCCCCACAAACTGAGATGCAGGAACCCAGGAAAAGCTGCCATTTATTCAATGCTAGAACCTAAATACTTAAAGTGAAGAGTTATTCCTTCCTCACCTGGAGACAGGAAGGCACACCTGCTGCACACCTGCGCTAACCTCAGGGCTTCTTGAAGCCGCAGGGCAGCCCCAGGGCTGGCTTGGCCGCCACAGTGGGTGGGGAGTGCCACACAGCCGAGCTCGTGCGCTTGAAGTAGCGGGGCTTGCTCTTGTAGAAGATGTCCTCCAGCTTGGGGCTGGGGATGGCCCCAAACAGCGCATCCACGTCAGGGGGATTGTAGTACTGCCGGATCACAGCCTGGCTGAGCTGATTTCCTGCCGGAACAGATGAGGGTTGCGTTAATTTTGTTAACTGGGATTGCTGTGTAGGCTGTTGTATGTGGCGTGTTCCTGCTCTGCTCACCTCTCATCACTCCAAGGCAGCTTAGCAGTGTATTTGTCCCCCATTACGTTGTGACAAGATCCCCAAGTGGTGGAGGAGCCCCTGATTCCACATTCCACACAGAATCATGGAATGGTTTGGGTTGGAAAGGATTTTAAAACTCATCCAGTTCTAACCCCCTGCCATGGGCAGGGACATCTTCCCCTAGACCAGGTTGCTCCAAGCTCATGTCCAGACTTGAACACAGAAGTACTCATTCCATACTCATACTCCTCCAGGCAGGAGGAACTGGGCAAAACCTCACAGCAGGTCCCACAGTCTGCTGTGGGCCCTGGACACACACATCCCTCCACACACACATACCAGTGGCCCAGGCAGGGACAGGCTTGCGTGGCTGGCTCTCATCATCTGTCGAGTCGTCGCTGTTCAGGTCCATCCCGTAGTCATTCAAGCTTGTCACAGGCACCTTAAGTTCCTTCTTGCTCTGTGGAGTCATCTCATATGAGTTGCAGGCAGGGGACCTCTAGAAGGGAAACACATTCCATAGGTATTGGATGCAGCATCAGGCTCCAAGCTACAGCAGGACCAGCTCGTCCTCACCTCATAGCAAACCCTGAGTGTGGCAGTTCTCAAGTTTGGACCCGAGAGCTTGACTCAAGTTCCAAAGCTGTGACCCAATGATGGCTATACATGGCCTTCTCCTATTTAATTAGGCTAAGTAATTTGTCATCTGTGTCATGAGCACATAGCAATAGATGAATCTAATGGGTCTAATAGAACAGAGCTGAACCTCAGTCCAGTCAAGGTTAACTGGAGGTTTTATGTCACCAGAGCAGAGTCACATGATCTAAATACTCTGCAACTCAACTTCTGGGTTTGATTAACAATATAAAACTGCTAATTGCTGTACAGAGAACCTGCCCACCAGCTCAGCCAAACTGAGCTCACGCTAAAGGAAGTGGCACGGGCAGATAAGTGTAAGGGCAGGACAAAATCTACAACTGTGAATTTCAGGTTTTTCAATTGGAAATTTTCAGTAGAAATTCAATTTTCAGTGAGGAAATAAGTCTCTGGAGAGTTGGACACAGTTGTCCTTCCCCACCAGAGATCTCCTTCATGGCTTTGTGTCCAGTGACATTAACTCCCACCCACTGGTTCTGCATTTAAAGATTAAGATTCTGAACATTGCAAGGAGACAAGAGCCATGCGTTTGTTGTCAATGTTCAGGACGTGAACACACACCTGCAGGATTCTCCTGTGCCAAACCACCACCATTCCACAAGCTCTGCTGCCACCTTGTGGTTGTTCCCAAATTTGACCGAAATAAAACTTTCAGCACTTTCTGCCCCTGAGGTCTTTCCGGTATTTAAGAGGCACTTAAGACCACTCCAATAGCTACTGTCAAGGTTCCACAGCCAGGAACCTTGTCCAATCCCACCTGCTTCCTTTCCCTCCATCATTGAAATATTTGTGAAGTCAACTCCAGATAACCAGGATTTACTGAATTCCTCTGTTACTGGAAAGGTAGATAAGAGCAGAGGGTGGAACTGCCCAAAGAAAGAGTGGGTCAGTGCTGGGACTCAATTGCCCTGTCACCCCTGAGGACCAGGTACCTCCTTGTTCTCCAGAAGTAGTGCCCGGACATTGTCTTTGGCCTTTTGGTCCTCTGACAGTTTCTTCTGCTCTTTCTCCTGCCTCTTCTTCTCTGCCAGCATCTGCTGCTCCTGCTGTCAAGCAATACCCATGGGATAACCTTAGGGACTACACTGCCAACCCAGCCATCCATCTTTGTGGCCAGCAAAATATCCAAGCACCTCATTACAGCTGTTCTTCATGCTACTGAAGGGCACTTGGGACACGGTGCAGCTTCCTCAGAAGGGTACAAACACACTGACTCCCATGCCAGAGCATCAGCTGCCTTTCCCTGACAAAGCCAGGGCCTCCCGCCTTGGAAAACTTGCTGCTGACTTTATCTTGGGGCTATAATAGCCAGAAACCAGCTGACTATTTGCAGAAGTCTGTGCTACTGATCTCAGCCTCTTTCTAGACTAGTAAACAGTATTTTTAGAGGCCAAGTCTCCCCATGCTGTGTCAAACAGGTCCGACTTCCTGCTCAGAAGTGCCACAGTAGCTCTTCAGGGCTTCCCACAGCATCCCAGCTCAGCTGCTCCAACAGCAACAGCTGCTGAGGCCAGACTGTGTGGCTCTATCCCTTCCCAAAATCAATCACTTACCTCCTTCTCCATCTCCCTGCAGAGCCGCTCCTTAGCAGCCGCTGCTTCCTTCTGCAACTGGGCAGCCTTCTCCTGCTGCTCCCGGAGCCTGGGAACCAGAGCACAGGCCCTCACTCTCAGAACCACACCACGGCCCTCCCTGCTCACAGCTCTTCAGGCACTCCTGACATCCCTGAGCCCAGAGTTCCTCCTTGGCAGCTCAGCACCAGCAGCAGTCCAGAGCTGTGCTGCCAGGTCACTGCACCTCCCTGATGGCTCCAGCCTTCCACTCCTGCCCTCTGCTCTGGCTGCATTTCAATCCCAGCACCAAATTTGGTACATAAATGAGGATTTTGCCTTACTTTTCCGCCTGGATCCGCTCCTGCTCCCTCTTCCTCTCCAGTTCTCTCTCTGCAGCCAACTGTCTCTCCCGCTCCTGTTCTGCCTGCCTCTGCTCAGCGATCTTCCGGGCACGCTCCTGCTCCTCTTCTCTCTTCTTTTGCATCAGCTCCCTGCATCGGCGTTGTTCCTCCTCCTCCTGTAAGCCCAGAAAGGAGTTACTTACCTGACAGGAGCAGGTTCCAGGGGACAGCACCAGGAACCCCTCACTTCACCCAAATCCCTGTTGCTACACAGCAGGGAAACATCTCGGGGGTAAATTCCCAGTGCCCAAGGCAGGTGGATCCCCTGTCCACTCTGCCTGTGGGACAGAACAGGCTCACACACACACCTGCTGCACAGCTCTTTGTCTCCTGGCCTCCTCCTCTTGTCTGCGCCGGGCCTCAGCTTCCTCCATCTTCCTGGCAGCCACTCTCTTCTTGGTCTTCTCCTCTGCCAGCCTTTCTTCCCGCACCTAGAGCACATACAGACCCAGTCTCAGGTAGGACAGCACAGCAGGATCCCTCACAGGGCAAACCCTCCCTCCTTCTCCCCCAGCAACCAAGGGGGCCTGTGCTCTGTTTTAAAAAGGGCAGATTTAGGGCAATGACCTTGTTTTTACATCCTCCCAGGAAGAGCTGACCCCATCCTGGGATTTACACATTCAGTCCCACAAAGCCATTGGAATATAACCTCAGAGCCATGCAGACAGGCAGCTGGGGATAATTAAAGCTGACAAATGACCATTACACACCTGCATAAATTGCCTGGAAGTCTGGGATCTGAGGAAAGCTCTGAAGGAATGGTGTTTGCTTTCCCCTGTCCAGCTATTACTCAGCTGGGAGAAAGAGCAGATAAAACCTTAGGGCCATTAGGCCACCTTTATCTACTGCAAGTCCTTCTCCCATCTACCAAAGCATTAATAAAGCCCATTTAGATTCATGATTATGGAAAAACAGGGGTTCAGCTGCCATTTGCTGTAGCCAGACAAAGGCTGTCCCTCAGAATCATCAAGGCCCTGGAAAGTTCTTTGTTCAACTACTCTTTGGTTTAGCCTCTAGAATCCAAGCAGCCTCCATGCCCCTCTTTCCAGAGAGCACATTTGTGTGGTGCCAATTGCCTCAGTGGCTAATAAGCTCTGCAGGGGCTGTACCTTCTCAGTCTTCTCATCAAACAGCGCAATCTTCTGCTCAATTCTCCTCTTCCTTTCCCTCTCCATCTCCTCTGCCCGTTCCCGGGCTTGCAGCACCTTGCGCAAGCGTTCCTCACGTTTCCTGAAGACACAGCCCAGCTCACCATCGTGTTCCAGCCAGGTGAGCTCCCCCTAGCCCAGCACAAGGCCAAAAAGACGCAGCAGGAAATTCAATAGCCCAAATTCCCCATTCAAGTACCAGACATGTTTTAGCTCTGTCAGAAAGTGGGGACTCAAGACAAAAAGCTGCAGCAGTGGGCAGCAACGACAGTCAATGCTTTGTATCAGCATTCCAGAGATACCCCAAGGACAAACACTGCCTGTGCCCACAGGAGTTTCTGCTGCTTGCACAGTTCCTGCAAGATAAAACACCTGGATACAGGAACCTAGAGGTACCAAGAGCAGTGTGACCACATCTACTCACAGCTTTGCCTCTCCAAGTCGCCGTTTCTTCTCCTCCTCCAGCTTTTGCCTTCTCAGCTGCTCAGCTTCTTGCTTCTTCCGCAGAGCCTCCAGCTTCTGCCTCTCCTTTTCCTGAGGGGAATTGAAAGGTCGTTGTACCCACTGGCCAGTGCTCTTTCCTACCTCAGCTGCTTTGGGCAAGGGCCCAGAGGTGACAGCAAGAAGCTGCAGGCAGGAATATGGGATGGTGACAGTCCTGGAGCAGAGCTCAGGCAGCCTGCGACCTGTCATGAATGGACATATGCAAGGAAAACACTGGTGTGAATCTCAGGGAGTAAGAGGAGAAGCTGGAGTGTTGAAACAGGAGCATCAGCTCTGGAAGCCCAGGTAGCATCCTCAGGGATTGCAGGCAGCCAGCACTGTGCTTTCTTTTGGTGCAAAGGAGCCACCAATCAGTGCTCATGCCTGGCACAGCTCCCACTTCCTGTGGTGAGTATGGGGACAGATGTGCTCCAGGAAACACCTTGAGCTCCTGCTGGCACCTGTGCCTCCCACAAGGCTCAAGCTGGTGGTGAACCACGAGCACTCCAAGAGTTCCCAGCTTGCTCCAGCACCAGTCAGCTCTGTGTGCCGGCCAAACAGGGACTTTCTCCTCGTTTTCCTGACCCAGCCTAGGCACACTGTCAGCCAGGGGAGCAAGATCCAGCCACCACTATAACCACAGCAAACAGACTAACATCAACCCACTCCGTGCCAAAGCAGGCCTGGTCTCAGCACACACTCACAGATCAGCATGGGTATTATCCAAGGGAATCCCTTACACTGGGCTCTGTGTTGTAAACGCTTGGTGCTATCAGGATCCAACCTGGTTAATACAAAACTAACAACTATATCTCATTGCTCTGCTGCTATTTAGTTATGTCTAGCTCCCACACAGGAAAAACTCCCAAGGGGGAGCTGCCTGCACTGGAATGAAACCTAAAACATTCCATAAACTGACAGCAGCAGAGGAAGCACTCCCTAGCCACAAGACCCTTTTCTCATTCTATTAACTCCTTTGTAGTACTGACACTAACATCAGCAAGGGCCCAATGAGATTGAAGCTGGAATCCTTCATTGATTCCCAATGGCCTTCCCTGACCTGCTGGAGCACAGCCAGCCTCTGAGCACAGCTCTAGGAAGCTCTGCCATTAGGCTGCTAGATGCAGGAATACCAATTCCTGCATCCTGCCCTCCTCTTTCTCCCTCTCAGCTCTCCTGCAAGGGAAAACCAGATGCAGAGCTGCCTATTTTGCAGGTGAGTTGTTTGGTATCAGAAGTATGAGTATTTCCTGCTTGGCACATGGCTTCCAGCATGGCTCTGAGTGAATCTAGGAAGCTACACCCTTGCCTAGAACCAGTTCTCAAATCTCTCCCTCCCAAACTGCTCCTGGCCTGGAAAACCAGGGGCTTGGAAAGCTCCCTGGCATAGTGCAGAAGCACCTGCCTGCAGCCAGCCAAGGTGTGCAGCTGGTCCCAACAGGATCCATCAGTGATATGGTGCCTGCTCGATCTGGACACCAGCAGCTGTCTGACTAGCCCCACATCTAGGACAGCCTCATGTTTCCTCTTGCCTCAAGGGTGTGGAAAACCTTCAAAGTTGGGATTTAAGAGGCATTTGCTCAATCTCACTCATGAGAGAAGTCCTAGAAGACCTGAGATCTACAGGCTTCAGTTATCAGTACAACTCAACATTCACAATCCACTCGATTTCTGTTTCCCAGTTTTCATCTCTGACTGTTACCTGCCAATACCACAGGGGAACAATGCAGGAATAAAGCTGGGATTTCAAACTGGAAATCTTCAAGAAGCTGACTAACCCAAATTTTATTTATTTAAGTATAAACAGACTGCTTCAAATCACTCCGTTTCAAATGGGTTGCAAAGTTCCTCTCAGCTGTGCTTTAAGCGAGACAACGAAATCACTGTGTGGATTAGAGCAGAGCCTCGTCTTACCTTGGGATCACCCTGGAGAGGGGTGTTGTACCTGATGAAGGATTTTATGACCCCGTTCCTCCCCACTGAGCTCGGTGTCATGAGGAGCTGGTTTTTCTGCACGGTGTGCAGGAATGTTTTGAATGGGCGCACCACCTGTGGGAGGAACAGCAAAGTGTGAGTGGGGGTGAGTAAAAAAGGGTCTTGGTGAGGCATTCCAGGGTTACAAGGAACTCACCTTGCTGGCTGGGAGGACTGGGGATGGGGTCTTCCTCCTGAGAGGAGACAGCCCTCCCTCCTCTGCCTGCTGGTGGTCGTAGCGCTCATCCACGGCTCTCTTGTAGCTTGGCTTCCTCCTGTGAGACAGCACAGCCCATCACACCACGCAAATGCTCCTCACACCTCCAAGTCAGGGCTGGAAAGGGCCATAAACTATCCTGGGCTTAAGAGAGATTCCAGTGTGGGGAGGCCCTGGCACAGGTTGCCCAGAGAAGCTGTGGCTGCTCCATGGTTGGAATTGTCCATGGCCAGATTGGACGGGGCTTCGAGCAACCTGGGACAGTTGAAGGTGTCCCTGCCCATGGCAGGGGGTGGAACTGGATGGGCTTTAATGTCCCTTCCAACCCAAATCAGTCTGTGATTCTAAGATTGTGCATGCACAGTTAGCCAATAAATAAAATCCTAATGCAACAGAAAATACAAATTAAATCACAGAATCATGGAGGTAAGGAAAACTTATTTGCAGAAGTTTCACAGTCAGAAACACTGAGGCCAGTAACATCCCAGCACTGAACCTGTCTGGAACAGGACCACAGCCTGCCCAAGACACTTCCAACCAAGACATACCTGGCACTCTGGGGTGGCTCCAGGGTCTCCTCATTCTTATTTAAATTGTTTTCTGAAAGAGACCAGTTTCACAGTGAATTCTAGCAGGAAAAATCCCCTCCAACATAGGTTTGACAGAAGAGAAGGGATGTAGCAGTTTACTGAACAGCAAAACCACCTGTATGAGTGGGCACAGCAGGACCTGGCTCACATGGCACCGTTCCCACCTGGAAACCCCAGACAAAGCAGAGCTACCCAAAGCTGTCTGGGTTCTGCACAGCTTGAGCAACACGGCTCAACTGGGCCTCTCAAAACCCTCCAGCCTCATTATATCAATCAACATGTGCTCGCCAGGATGGAAATAACTCCATCTCAGAGTTTTCTCACAGCTAATTGTCTGATACAAATCCCTGTTCATCAAACATTAACTAATCTTTCAAATTGAACTCTCAAATTAACCAGTCTATCTTTCCAGCTTCCCAGCCAGCCTCCCAGTGCTGCCCCAAAACCCTCTGGAATTACCACTGCTGTTTGGCTCCCGAGGCTGCCCGTGTTTGCTGACTGTGTGGGAGCAAAGGGACATCTGAGGGCTTTGCAAATCCTGTGGGAAAAGCAAACGGGTTTCAGGACAATCGCACATGGAAACGGCCCGTTCCTGGTTCAGACTGTGGGGTGCTTCTGACACAGATATGGTCAGCATTGCCAGGGAATGCCAAACCACCTCTTGGCAAAGCCCTGGATGCTGCATCACCAGGAGAGGCAGGGACATTAACACGAGCATCTGCACTGCTTAAACTCAAACAGCTCATCAACTATTAAGGCCAGGAGCCTTCCAAGCCGTAAATCTGTGCTGCCGGAGGTCTGGCCAGAGCCAGCGTGCCCATTTCCCTGAGCAGTGATGAATGGGGAGCCTGGAGACATCGGGCAAATGGCTCATTTCCATGATTTATCTGTCTGTTATGGGATACCTATCACTGCTCGCTGCCTCTGCACTTAGGCTGGGGCACGCTCCGCTGGGATAATGGATTGTGGTTCTGGAATTGCTCTCTGCTAGCAGCACCAGCATTACCTCCTGGTCAGCACTTTACAGTTCTGCGTTGGGAAGAGAAGAAAAGGGATTGATGGAGAATTCATCCTCCCCAATTGCTTCTGCAGGGCCTAGAAAAACTGACTTTTTTTGAGTTTCTGCACAGCTATAACAGCTCCTTGTTTTCACAAGTGCTTCAGATCACTGCTCTGCTCCATTAATTCAGGCTCTGCTCATTCAAATTTATTCTGGACAAAACACTGACATGATCCCAGGATTACTTCCTCAGTGAGGATTGTGGAAGGAAAGGTGTTGACCTCAATAATATTCACAAATTTCTGTGTGTGTCCAAACTAACAAGTGTTGAATTAGCTGCAGGTCTGACCAAAAGGTCAAAAGAAGCTTTAAAAATACAGTGTGGAAACCATTACACCAGCTGAACCAAACTTTCCTGAACTATAAGGTTTTTTATCTGCAAAGATTGGAGTCTGAATCTTCACATATTGATCTCTAGGCAAGAGGTTAAAAAGGAAGAGCCAAGCCGGACTCCACCCTGAGGTCAGGCTCAGGGTGGTGTGCAACAATTTCAACAGATTTAGGAAAATGACAGAGGAAAAGCTGTGTTTTAGTCAGAGAATCTTGGAAAGCATCTGAGACTGTAACACTCTTCTGACAGAACACCTCCACCCGCACCAAAAGCCATGGGTCACATGTGCTCATTTCCCAAAGAAAACTTTGCTGGTTTGAATTTTGCTGGTTCTGGAATGTTGTGATTAGGACTTTCCCTAGTCTGAGTACCAGAACATCCAGTCTGAGGCTTAGATGGGCTCGTGCACCTCTGAGCCAGATGCTCTGTGCCTTCCTCACTTACTGCTATGGGACAGGTTACAAAGTCTGAAAATCCACAGCCAGAGCTCCCAAATTTCCCGATAAGATGTATTCCACACATTTTTCTCCCAAATCCACACAAACACAAATGCTTTTAATCCCTGCCCAAGCCTTACCAGCTTGGAGGGGGTGGAGGGTCCAGGAGGAGGCCTAGAAAAAAAAGAAAGACAAAAGGGGCTGCGCTTAGCAAAACTGAGGAAACTGAGAAGCCACTTGGATTTTACACCAAGAATAGCAGTGAAAAAGTCCTGCAAGCAGGGTAGTGAGGATAAATAAATAAATAACTGAAAGCATTCTCACCCAGTTTTGACAACAGTTTCCTCATCTTCTGGTACACTTATGGAGCTGGAGGCTGTGGGAGAGGAAAAAACACACCTGAGCTGTAAGGTTGGGGTGCAGTCAAGGATCTGGTGGGACAAGGACCTTCAGACATTGCAGAGGGGTTTGTCCTGCCCTGAGGCAGGGTGGGGCATGGGAACACATCCAGGTGGCACTGCAGGAACATGGCCAGCAGTTCCAGTGCAGGAAAGCAGTTTTCAATTATGGATGAGTTCAGGATGATATTCCGCGAGCTGGCATTAATGGGACAGGGCTTGGCCTCGGGCTTATCTGCAGGGCCCTGACTGGACATCAACAGCAGTTAGAGCCAGCCTTATTTACAGTGGGAGTTCTACTTCCCAAGCCAGCATTCCAGCTGGCTCTGCTGCACTGAGCTCAGAAGCTCCAGCACAGCTAGAACCTGCCATGAGTAACCACAGCATCAAACAATCACAGACTGGCTGCGGTGGGAAGAGATCTTGCTCATCCAGTCCCACCCCATGCCTTGAACACGGACACCTTGGACTAGCCCAAGTTGCTCCAAGCCCTGTCCAATCTGGCCTTGGACATCTCCAGGGGTGGGGAAGCCACAGCTTCTTTATCAACACATGCCAGGACCTTGCCTCCCTCAAACTGAAGAACTCCTTCCATACATCCCATCTAAATTTCCTCTTTCAGTTTGAACCCATTTCCCATTGTCCTGTCACTCCAATTCCTGATGAAGAATCTCTTTCCAGCTTGTTTGTTTAATAATTCCAGTAGTTTAGATGAGACTGCCCTTGCCTAAATCTGCCTCTGCCATCAACTGTAAAATAGTGGGAGACCTTTAATCTACAAAGTCCAGCCTCGGAATTCCCTTCTCAAACAAACTCTAGAGCTAGATCCTGATAAGGAGAAGGAACTGCTGGGAATTTCACCTTACAGGAAACAGGCTGGGCTTTAGGAGAACCTATAACCCCTTTTGGATCCCCAAATCCTTCTCAGCTTTGCCACCTGTCCCCACAGAAACTGAGAAGACCAGCTGACCAGAGGAGCTGTGGCTGCCCCATTTCTGGAAGTGTCCAAGGCCAGGTTAGATGGGGCTTGGAGTGACCTAGGTAATCTTTAAGGTCCTTCCAACCCAAACCACCCTGGAATACCAGGATTAGCAACTTCTCCCAGCAAATCAGCAATGGTTAAGGCTACATTGAAATGGAGACACTGAGGCTGATCTCTCAGGTGATTCATAAGGCTGAATTCAGTTAGCTGGGTTTCTGTGCTCACAGAGGGCTCCAGAAAGCCAGAGAGAACTTCCATGAGGGCTTGCAGCCTGTCTAGCTTGGCAAGCTCAGCTGCCAGCCCCACACTGACAACCCAGCCCCAGCACTTTGCTTTCCTCAGCAGTAGAAAGCAGCAGAACTACCCTCATGACACCCAAACTCACCATCCATGGAGCTGGAGGACACAGATCTCTTCCGAGCCGCCTTCTTCTTGCCCGCTGCCCTCGCAATGGATGTCCGGATCATGCTCTCCCTCTTGCTGGCTAGGGAGTATTTCTCTGCCAGGGAAGTTCTGTGGCTCAGGGAGGCTTTCCCCATCAGGCTCCGGCGCACGGAGCGGCGGCTGAGCCGGGAGCCAGTCGGAGTCCCCAGACTGTTCCTCAGGGGCTGGGAGGGCTCCTGAGCCCGGTTGTGTTCCCATGGGGAGCCATCCCTCTCCTCCAGCCCAGTCCCTGGGCTCAGGATGATGGTGACATTGGCTGTCCTCGCTGTCTGCAGCTCGAGCGCAGCCTGGCTGGCCTCGGGAGTACAAGGCACCACCAGCTCAGGGGCTGTGGGCACCAGCGGCGATTTGGGAACACCACGTTCCTTGGGAGAGCCATTCCCTGAGCTCGTGGGGAGCAGCTCTGCCAGCTTTTCTCTGCTCCTCTGGAGAGGCACTGCAGTACCAACACGGTCAGCTTCCACCCAGGGATCCTTCCCTGCTGCCTGTGTGGCAGGAGGGGTCTCAGGAACCACCTTGCAGCTTCTGCCAGAGGCTGCAGCCCGGGATCGTGTCACACGCTGTGGTGGAGAGTTTTCTTTGGCCTTGGCCCTGCTGAGTTCCAGGTTTTCTTTGTTCTGGAGTCGCTGAGATGATCGCACAGAAGGCACCAGTTTGATGCTGCTGTTCCTCCTCCTGGAGAGTCTGACCACAGGAACAGTGTGTTAGATGGGAACAGGAGCTGGGAACAGCCTCAAGTCCTTCCATGCACACACACGCATGGAGCCAAAACACCTGGGGCAAGCCCAGGAGACATAGAGCTGCACAAAGCAGCTAATGCAGACAATAATTAAGGGATGACTTTATGACTTTAAAGCAGAAGGATAATAGAGGGAAACACGGGGAACAACAAAGGCACTTCTCATGAGAATCGAAATCCAGTATTTTTCGGCCGAGGGTGCCCTACACACAAAATCTGAGCGGGCCTTTAACACCAGTGGGACGCGCGGGACGAAGGAAGGGGTACTCCCATTGGACAAAAGAGGGGACCGCCAGGACATGCTCCGTAGGGGGCATTGTTTCCCTGAACCCCTGGCAGCAGGTTTGTTCAGCCTCCCACGGGCTCCCTCCCTTCTCTAGGCCCCGAGGACACCCTCTGCGCTCCCCCTTTCCGCGGCCTGCCCCGGACGGGGCTCCCCGATCCCTGCTCCCGCCGCCCCTCACCTCTTCCTGCCGGGCTCCTGGTCTTCTTCTTGCAAGGCCGACAGCCTCTTCCTCCGCTGCCGTTTCTTCTGCGACGGCGTCTTGGGCATCAGCTCGAGCTCCTCGCTGTAATTGCTAGAGAGGAAGGGGAGATCAAGACGGGATCAGCGCGGAGGGCAGCCAGTAGGGGCCGGGGCCTAGAGGGGAGCGGGATGCGGATACCTGACAAACATCCTGACTGCCTCCTCATAGATCTCATCCAGCCACACCATATCGGTCTCGTCCACCTGCCGCAGGAACTGGGCCAGACGCCGGTCGCACTCTGCGGGGAGCTCCAGCGTCCGCGCCGCGGCCGCCGCAGGCCCCATCGCCGCCGCGGCCGCCTTCGCCGCCATCGCTGCAGAGTCAACGGCCGCGCGCGCGGGGTACGCCGTTCAAACACGACCCCACCCCCTGCGACAGCCAATCACGGCCCGCCGTCCCCCCCCCCACCCCACGGCCCAGCAACCTCTCCACCCCCACGGCCCGCCCTTCCCATTGGCTCCCAGGGGAAGGGCTGGCACGCGGCGCCGCTCTGCTTGCCCGTCTCTATGCTCCTGGAGGTCTCGGCTCAGAAGGCGGGGGCTGAGGGGGCGGGACCACAAGTCGCTCTCTTTAATTGCTGGGAATGACAGACGGACGAAACGACCAAAAAGAGTCCGGAGATTGGGAGGTACGCGCTGTGATTGGCGGGAGCCGGGGATAACCTCGGGGTGGGAAAGGACGGGCTATGCTGTGAGGGTNCGAGGGTGCCCTACACACAAAATCTGAGCGGGCCTTTAACACCAGTGGGACGCGCGGGACGAAGGAAGGGGTACTCCCATTGGACAAAAGAGGGGACCGCCAGGACATGCTCCGTAGGGGGCATTGTTTCCCTGAACCCCTGGCAGCAGGTTTGTTCAGCCTCCCACGGGCTCCCTCCCTTCTCTAGGCCCCGAGGACACCCTCTGCGCTCCCCCTTTCCGCGGCCTGCCCCGGACGGGGCTCCCCGATCCCTGCTCCCGCCGCCCCTCACCTCTTCCTGCCGGGCTCCTGGTCTTCTTCTTGCAAGGCCGACAGCCTCTTCCTCCGCTGCCGTTTCTTCTGCGACGGCGTCTTGGGCATCAGCTCGAGCTCCTCGCTGTAATTGCTAGAGAGGAAGGGGAGATCAAGACGGGATCAGCGCGGAGGGCAGCCAGTAGGGGCCGGGGCCTAGAGGGGAGCGGGATGCGGATACCTGACAAACATCCTGACTGCCTCCTCATAGATCTCATCCAGCCACACCATATCGGTCTCGTCCACCTGCCGCAGGAACTGGGCCAGACGCCGGTCGCACTCTGCGGGGAGCTCCAGCGTCCGCGCCGCGGCCGCCGCAGGCCCCATCGCCGCCGCGGCCGCCTTCGCCGCCATCGCTGCAGAGTCAACGGCCGCGCGCGCGGGGTACGCCGTTCAAACACGACCCCACCCCCTGCGACAGCCAATCACGGCCCGCCGTCCCCCCCCCCACCCCACGGCCCAGCAACCTCTCCACCCCCACGGCCCGCCCTTCCCATTGGCTCCCAGGGGAAGGGCTGGCACGCGGCGCCGCTCTGCTTGCCCGTCTCTATGCTCCTGGAGGTCTCGGCTCAGAAGGCGGGGGCTGAGGGGGCGGGACCACAAGTCGCTCTCTTTAATTGCTGGGAATGACAGACGGACGAAACGACCAAAAAGAGTCCGGAGATTGGGAGGTACGCGCTGTGATTGGCGGGAGCCGGGGATAACCTCGGGGTGGGAAAGGACGGGCTATGCTGTGAGGGTGTGGTTAGCGGGCGAGGCGGTGGCAGCAGCCGGGTCTGGTTGGGTGGTGAGCGAATGCTCTGGAGGGTCCCTGGGAGCTTGGGTGGGGTCCCCCAACACCTATGCCTTGGCCTGTCTTCATACTCCCCCAGTGCCTGCGTCGCTCTTTCCCGTATTGAGAGATGGCCTGGCTGCCCACCAGCTTTGTCTTCTCCCTCTATGTTCTAGACAAGCCAATGGCGGAGGGTCCGCACCAGCTGCTGGAAGTGTGTGGGCAGAGACTGTCCCGCTTCCTCTGCGATGCCCAGCACAAGCACCTGGCCTGGCTGCGGGAAGTGGAGGAGCAGGGCATGAGGATGCTCAAGAGGTAGAGACTGCCCTGAAGGGACCTCTCTGTGCCCACCTGAGCTCTTAGCTGCGTGTGGGTGGGTTAGGGTGCTATCCTTCCATTGTTTTGGGAGGCTTCATGTGGGCAGTGGAGGAAGCAATCTGTGCTCTGCCTCTTCTGCCTCACAGCAGCTTCAGGCACGAGCCCATGCTGCTGCCCAAAACACCGTCGCAGAGGAGGAAGCTCAGGAAAAGGCAGTCCTCCTGGATGAGGGAGGTAAACAAGGAGCTGAGCAGGAGGAGGTAGGTGGGTCAGCTTGCTCTGGCTCTGCCTCGTGGTGTTTGGATGAAACAAAACAGTGCCTGCATTCCCTGAGTTATCAAACGGGCTCATTGGGATTGATCATTGTTTGGATTCTGGTGAGAGTTTGGGATAAAGATGGCTGCTTTCCTTCACCTTTTTTTTTTTTTTTTTTAATAGTTAAAGAATAATAAACACTCTATTTTCTTGTCTGTTTAGATTTGGGTTTTGTCTCATTGAGTTTGGCTTTTGGCCTGAGGTTGCTGGTCCTGGTGTTCACTCCATAAGCTTCCATGTCAGTCCCTGGAAAACTTGGGAAAGGGATGTGTTCCCGGCACCATGTCTGAGTTGGCAGGCAGGGAGACTCCAAGGATTTATCCAGGGACTGAACTGGAAATTCCCAGTGATATGCTTAGAACCCACCACACTTCTAAAGCTGCCCAAACCTGGTCCGTTGGTGTGTTAGGGCACTAAAATCATGCTAACTGTGGTGCAAAGCCCATAAGGAAGAGCTAGAGCTGGGAGACTGTCAGGAGGCAGACATGGAGGGTGGGGAGAGCAGTAGGAATAGCAGGTGTGTGGGAGGTTTGTATGTGTGCGAGGGAGAGCAGGTAAAGCAGCACTGCAGATCGGAGCAGGAAGAGCTCTCTGCCCTGCTCAGGGTGCTCAGGTCATGCGTTCTCCAGGGGAGTGGCCCAGCGAACTCCTGTTTGTCTTTTCCCCCATTTAAACTTGGCTTGGGAAGAGGTGCTGATGAAGCCAGGCCTGTCAGCAGGAAGGTGACACACCGCATCTCCCTCTGTAGGTGTTGTCCTCTGCCATGTGCTATTCACAGGGTGGGGTTTAAACCTAGATCTTGGTGTAGGGCTAAATACACCTTTCCCATTCCTATTTCCCCACACCTGACCCTGGATGCCTAGCCTGGGCTGTGTCTGTGTGACACAGCCGTTGTGTGTGAGCTCTTGCCTGGGCTGTGTCCACGTGCTGCTCCCAGGGATAGGATGGGCTGTGAGGGAGAACAGGGGAGTGCAGAAGCCAGCAGCAGCTTCACTTTTACATCATCTGTTTTTCCCTCTAAAACTTATTTGGAAGTGGATGACTCCTTCATCATTTCCTTCAAAATTCTTTTCCTTTAAGGTTATCCCGAAGGAGGAGTGGCGTCAAGCTGCTGTCTTCCAGTCTGAATTCCCAGCAGTGCCTGAGCCAAGAGCACCCCCGGAGCCCTGGCTGTGAGGGGCAGGATGTATCCATGCCTGGCTGCGCTCTGGGATCTCAGGCTGGCACCACACCCCACCTCCTGGCTCTGCCTGGGAAGCAGCCTGTGGAAGCACTCATTCCTATGGCAGATCTGGATTGCCAGGAATGTCCCTGGGGTGCTGCTGGGCATGATGCAGCCCCTCCAGCAGTTTTAGGGGAGCAGCTGCCTGAGGGGGATGCAGCAGCTGAGCTCCAAGAGGTCCCTGGGATCCCAGCTGAACAGCCAGGAAGGGGTGCGGAGCAGGACTCCAGGAGAGGCAGCACCTCCACTCCCAAGACTGCTCGGAATGGTGATCCTGCTGTGCTCCAAGGAGATGGATCTCCTCGAGGCCTCAACACACTGCTCTTCCAGGACTCGCCCAGTAAAAGTGCAACAGAGAAATCCAGGACGCACCGCCGGAGCGGGGTGGGTGCCCCCTGCAAGAGCCATAGGGCTTCACTGGCAGAAAAATGCTCCCTGGCCAGCAGGAGGGAGAACATGATCCAGAGATCCATCGGCAGGGCCATGGCCAGGAAGGCAGCAGTGCGAGAATCCTTCTCAGCTTCCAGCAGAGTGAGCTGTGAGTCCCTGCACTGCTTCCATGTGGGAATGGAGTGGTGTGGAGCAGCTCATCCTTGGCTCGGGCTCCCCCAAGTCTCCTTGTCCTTGTGGGCTCCTGGGGTGCAGCTTCAAGCCAGGGTGTTGCTGCAGCAGGTGAAGGCTGGGAGGCAGGTGGAGTTGGGGTAGACAGACTGGGAATGGGCAAAAAGCACAATTGTGGAAGGGAGAGCATGACCAGGCTGGTTCCAGCCTGTGGATCAGGAGAGACTGCTGCATTCCCTGGGGAAGGGCTTTAATTTATGGCATCTGCCAGCTCTCCAAAAAATCAATAGGGCTGACAGTGCACCCCTGAAGTTGGGCTGAAATGGGCAGAGGAGCTCAAATGCTGTTTGGGTGAGGATAGAGGAGACTCAGACTAGCTGTGTCACTAGAAGAACAGGGGTCATGGAGCCCAGGCTATTCCTGGTAGCTTCGAATCCCTTGTATCTGTTATCCCTGCTGCTCCTGACAGTTTGGCTGTTTGGACTTTCCAAAACCATTGCTGCTGCAGGCAAACGGGCTGTGTTGGAGCATGGAGGCTTCTGAAATTCATCTTTGTCAGCCTTGAGTCATGCTGTATCCAGGCATTTGTTATAACACTTGGAGGAAAGGGGTGTGATGGGGGGCTGGAACAAGACTGGAATCAGCCCAAACCCCCGGATCCCTGCACCAGGGCGTGCAGGGAGGCAGGAGCTGCAGCCAATGGCCTGGGAATTCTAGCTGTGACACAGGCAGGGGGAGCAGGCTGCAGGCAGCAGAGCTGCTGCCTCAGTGCTTTGCCTTCCCAGCCCACTCCAGATTCAGTGGCACTCGAGGGAGGTGTGGTGCTGGTGGGGAAAGCTGAGCAATCAATGTTCCTGGGAGGAAGCCTGAGCTCTTCCATGTGCACCCTGTGGCTGTTGGGAACCGGGGAGTGAAATCCCCAGCTCCACTTAGGCTTTCCTCTCCAGGTCAGAGCTCCTTGGAGGCTTTTGTGGAAGAAAATGTGACCAGTGGCACAAGGTGAGGCTGCCATGTAAGGCAGGTGGAAAGGGATCCCAGCATTCCCTGTGAGGACACTCTCCGGGTGGCTTTTCTGTCACAGATTTTGTCAGGGACTGCTCAGGTGTTGATGTGACCTAGGGCTGGATGAGATTTCAGGTTGTGCTGTTCAGGCACACTGAGATTAAGTCCTTCACTGGGGTGGGTGGTGGTGTGTCCTAGGGTTCCTGGAATTCCTGACTGCCACTAGCCCTAGAATGCTTGTAGTCAGTCAGGTCTGCTCTGGGGAAGGGACAGCCCAAGGCTGTCAGAGTCCCCTCCTTTCCTGCTACTGGGGCCCAAGGTGATTGTAGGGTGTTCAGCAGTGCAGTGGGACAGTCCCTCTGAGGAATTTACAGCCCAACCTTGATGTGCCTGGCTCGAACAGCTTCTGGATGTGCTTAGGAACCTGCACCTTCCTTGGAGTCCCATATGCTGCCTCCATCACCTGTAACTCGCCTTCAGAGAGAATTTAAATTATTGAAATAGCTTTTTCTTTACAGGCATGAGCTGGAGCCAAATTCCTCGAGGGAAAAGGTGAGTTCCAAGGAACAACACTGAGACTGTGTGGACTCCTTCTTGCTGAGTCAGCACCTTTGCTGAGGTTGTCACTGGATGCAGGGACGTGGCTGATGTCCCAAAATGAGCCAGCACAGCCTTCACTTGGAGGGAAGCAGACACCATCCAAGCAAGCAGCTGGCTTTTCCAGGGCAGCAGCTCCCTCGTAGCCTTGTTCCCTGGAACAGCTGTGCTAGGGGAATGCTTGTCCCCTTTCCCTGCAGGCTCCCGGAGATGTCCTTGTTCCAAGCACAAGTCCCCGAGCTGCCAGCCCTCCCGCACAGCACCTATCCCCTCTGGAGCAGCAGGCAGGGAATGCTGCAGGTAACTTCCAGGTGGTATTGCTTTCCTTGGATGAAACCCTCAGAACACACAGACCTCGGGGTCACTGGGGGCATTCCTGGGAAATAAGGTATTTCTGTTGAAACAGAAACACCTCTGACCAGTCAAGGAAGTTTTCCAGGTAAAGTCTGGACCTCCTGAAGAGGTGAGACCTCAGCTAGGTGGGCAAGGACATGTAAATGTGTCCAAGCCATGAGACAAACACTGTCCTGTCCAGCTTCAGTCTGTGCAATGAGTGACTGGGGACAATTGGGAAGAAGCTCCTGGGGCTGGAATCTTCCACAGAATGTCATGTCCTTTCTGTCTGGGGTTGCATTACACAAAGACTTAGTGGTCCTGATTATTTTCCATGCCTCTGAGCAAGAAGGAGGAGTTGGGGGGGGGGGTGTTTCTTCCCTTTGGGAACTGCAGGAAGTGACAAGCAGCTGGAGCTGGAATGGAGGAAAGAGTTCCTGGAGGGAGCTGGATGCCTCACACGTGGCACTGACCGCAGGTTTCTCCACAGGAAACCATGTAAATCCCAACAGTGAACCCCAGAAGAGCCAGGAACAACCCCACTGTGCCAAGTCCCAGGAGAATTCCTCCCGCATGTGGTAGGAGACACTGCAAGGAGCAGGGATGAGCCAGGGGTCTAGAAGGACTCAGGTTTAGCCTTTTAAGTCATTTGTGCTGAAGAGGGGGTGGGGAGGGTTGTTTCCCTGCCTTCCTCTCCCAACTTCAGTAGCTCTGAAGTCTCCTTTGTCCAGATCCTGTGTCTTGGAAGTCCCTTGTGGCTTTTGGAGTCTTGTTTGGGTCTGGGACTTGGTCTGGCATGGGTAGGAGCACCTGAAGTCCTGCACAAACCAGCAGAGGTGCTGTAGCACAGTTAGCTCAGAGCTGGGAGGTAAATCCAGGGACTCCTGAGAGAGTGGTCAGGGAGCAAGTGACTGACCTTGTTATTTTTGTCTGTGTGAGTGTCTGGAATACCTGATCTGACACTGGAACACCTGATGTGTCTCCTCACTGTGTGTTGCTGGGGAGGTTTTGGGAGAAAGGTGTAATAGCCAGTAAATTCCTCTGTAGAGTGTGACAGCCATTTCATGTCCCTCCTGCTAATGCTACCAGGATGAAAGGCTGCAAGCAAGCCCTGGGTGCCCTGTGGCAGGGGCAGCAGACAGGGGGCCGGGCCCTTTCCCCTTTGGATGAGAAGCACAAGACCTCAGCAAACCAAGCTCCATCATCCCCCTCTCCAGCCAGCAAGGTGAGTGGTGCCACAGCCCTGTGCCCCCTGTCCCGGGCAGGCCCTGAGCTCTTCCCCTCCCCTCAGGCTGTCAGGCCACTGAAGAACTTCCTGCAGGGACAAGGGGGTGGCATCAAGGACTTCATCAAGCGCAACACTCCCAGCCGGCCCCACCTGAAGGTGCGTCATGTCTGAGGGGTGGGAGGAGAACTTCCCAGCATGTGCTGGGAAGGGGAGTTCTGGTGTTACTTCCAAACCTTTAATTATGTTTTTTTATGCCCTTTCCCTGCAGGGAGACTTTGTTGTAAGTATGGCACCTTATCCATGGGGCTGACACGCTGACCATGCTCTCCTCTCATGCCGACATCCACCAGCCCTCTGGCCACACCAGTGGTGAGGTGACAGAATCTCTGTGCAGGTGTGTTCTGCTGGGACTGGGCACTGCTGGGAGCTTCTGGCCTCTGAGCCAGGCTGCACTGTGCTCCCTTTCCACCATGCTCCTGGGACAGGTGGTCACCTACAGCAGAGGTGTGCTGTTCTGTTCTAAATATATTCTCTGCAGCTGAAGGACTGAGGTTTTTCCCTCCTGTATCTCTGCTTGTACTGGATAATCCCTGTTGCCAAATATGTGTTGTCGCCCTTTCTGCTCACTCCCCATCCTGGTGTCCAGGTAAATGACTCCAACAGTGACTGTATGTACCAGGCTGCCTGAGGGGAGACACAGCCCCCAGCACAGTCTGAACTCTTCTCCCTTCAGGAGAAGGAGAGGCAGAGACTGGAGAACCTCCGGAAGAAGCAGGAGGCTGAAGAGCAGAGGAAGAAGAAAGTGGAGGAGGAGAAGAGACGGCGTCAGGCAGAAATGAAGCAGTGAGTTAGGCCCCTTTCCCCCTGCTTTTTCCTTGGTCAGCACAGACTTGCCTTGTGCTTCCCACTTGGAATGAGCACTTTGGGAGCAGGCAGCGCTAACAGGTCCCTCTTGCCCACGCACCGCCCAGGAAGCGGGAAGAGCGCCTGAGGAAGGCCCTGCAGGCTCGGGAGCGTGCGGAACAGATGGAGGAAAAGAAGAAAAAGCGAATGGAGCAGAAGATCCTTCAGAGTGATGAGAAGGTGAGAATGCTGAGTGGGCTTTGGGCCTCTCCAAGAGCTATGAGACCAGGAGGTATGAGCAAGGCACTCGCAGGGTCCATGCACGCCAGAATTCCTTCTGACAAGGGGAGGCTTTTGTTCTCCATCCCTCTGCACATTCCTGTTGGGACATGCCCTGTTCAGGGAATGTGGCAGCCCCTGTCTGGCTCAGCCCCTGCCACTCCCTCATCTGGCCCACGTGCTTAGACTGGAGTTTGTGACTCAGTAGGGGGTGCATTTGGGTCAGGTTTGGGTTTCAGAGCCTGCCCTGCCCTTTTGAGGGGGCGGGGCAGGCTGGGCTCGGCTGGTGGCCACATAACACAGCCGAAGCACTGGCATGGCTGTGAAGGGCTGAGGGAGCTGTGCCGGCCGGCCCAGAGCCCAAGCAGCCTCTGGGTGTGGCCTGGCTGCTCATTTCCGGCTGGACTTAAGAGACCTTGGAAAAGTCAGCTTTGGAAAACAAGGAGTCATGTTCCTTTCAGCCCTTCCCAAACCCTAAGCAGACAAATGCACACACAATGCTGAGTGCTGGGTCGTCAGTCTCCTTAGGATCTGAGATCCCAAGCTCCAGACCTCCGTCCAAGGCTGTAAAGTATGTCCTTGGACCAGTGGAGCTGACAGCTGTGGCTTTCACAGGTGAGGGAAGAGAAGGTGGCAGAGGAGCGGAGCAAGAGGAAAGGATCTAAGAAACATGGGGAAGTGGAGGCACAGAAGCAGAAAGCCCTGAGATGGGTAAGAGGAATTCAGACCCACCTGCACATGGAAAAGGACAGGGATAGCAGGGATTTGCTGTGTTGGTGTAGCTGGTGGGATAGGGACAGGTCACTGCCTGCTTCTACAGGGATTTTGGGGTCTGGACTGCCAGATCTCTGTCCAGGCAGCTGAGGTTGGGTTGGGACACAAGGGAGAAATGTTCCAGCTACCAGGGCCCTACAGGGTTTTCTTGTTTCTTCAGGTGGAAAATGAGCAGCAAGAACCACTCCAGAAAAGAGAGGATGAAGTGAAGGAAAGAGGGAGGACAGTCTTGGAACTGAAGAACCTTCTGGAGCAGCAACAGCTGGGACAAGCGAAGGAGAGGTGCGAGCTGGTGCCTGTCCTGGAGCAGGGAATTGGCCACAGCCACGGGGAAGCACTGGATGTAAATGTGATGTTGCACCTGGGCTCTGGGGCTGCCTGGAGGTTGAGAGGGCAGGAGCAGGAGGCTGTAAGAGGGTGACGGACAGACGGACATGCTTCCCTCTCTAAATTCTTTCTTTTCTCCCAGGGATCCCAAGCAGCGAGGGAAGGAGAAGCCCCCCCAAGCACAGCAGGAGCCAGCAGCAGTGGCTGGCAGGGCCACCAAGGTGGGGTTGGAGTGTTCTGGGATCAGCCTCTGCAGCACACAGGCTGGGTTCAGGATCAGGTGTTTTCCAAGTGCTGTGTTACTGGGATGTCGTTTAGAGGATCAAATACAGTAAAACTAATAATTGTTATTGTACAGAGGCACTGTGCAGGAACAAGCCAAGGGCTGGGGGTTCCCTGGCTGACAGGTGAGCTCTCAGCCTTGTCATGGTAGGGGGACATTCATGAAATGACACTTGGAAGAACACCCCAAAGAGCATTGACTGATCCTGAAATGAATGTGAAAACTGGGGATTTACTCATGTTTTCCTGCCACATTTCTTCAACAGGCCCAAAGGATGTGACCCCCAAACCAAACCTCAGGTGCCCCATGGCAGTGTCACTTCATTTGCACTCACACAAAGAATTTTGGGGCTTAAGGTCAGGGTTGTTGGTCTCAAAATACCACATTAACATTTGCTTTCACTCTCTACTCTAAAATTCATTGCTTCATTAGTGAAAAATCAATGCCCCAAATGGTTCTTCCTCTTCAGGATCAATTCTTCCTCTTGTGTAGGCTCCTGCTGTACTCCTTCCCTCAGTCCCTGACACTTGGACTCTTGTGCTGCATAAATTTAATTTAAGGTCTGAATCCTTCCTGTGCTGCCAGCAGCTTGGCCAGAATGAGCCTGGCAAAGCTTTACCAGACAGGAGAAAATGGAAGTAACTCCAAGTGCTGAGCAACACAGGAGGGAAACTCTAGGAGCAATCGTTTGGGTCAAAAAGGAACTTCAGCAGTTTGTGTTTTTTTCTCGTTATTAGGGGAAAGAAAGTCCCAAAGAGCTGTCTCTTGGGCCTGGGCTGGAGAAAAGATATGAGCCACCAGAATCCCTTTTCCCAGCTCTTAACATGTGGCTCCAAGCAGAGAGGGTAAGTGTGGGCTATGGAGAGCCAGGCTGACCTGAGCAGAGACAGGAGTGTCTTTATCTGGGAGTCTTGGATTTGGTGTTATTTCTGCAGAAGAAGCCACAGGGGCACTGAGAGCTGGATGTTGCCAGAGCTGCTGAGAAAGCTGTGTCACACTCTGCTCTGTGTGAGTGAGGAATGACTTAATTCCTGTCTTACAGGAGGCCGACGGTGAGCAGCAGCCAGGAGAGGAGAAAAAACCCATTCAACCAGCAGCCCCTGGGACATGGCCGAACAAAGGCATCAAGGTGAGCCTTGGCCCCGGCACAAGCCTCGGGTGGCCCCCGCCTGCTGTGGTTATTTGGCCCCCGCAGCGCTCGGCACAGGGAATCCGATGGAAAAACAAGTGATTGGTGGCCGAAAAGATGCTGGAAGCGGCCACAGGAGGGCAGCAGGTCCTGAGGCGATGTCTCGGCGGGAGCGGCCCTGGGCAGCCGGGCTGTGCCAGCTGTGGATGCGAAGCCTTCTATGGGCAGAGCGGCAGGAAAGGCTGCTCGGAGCTGGGATGCAACACTGTCTGCTGGGAATCTGCTGTGGGCTCCGTCCTGGCTGTGTCAGAGCTCCAGCGAGGGAAAACCGACCTGCCACAGAATATGTGGAAGGGTTTAGGTGTAGAGTTGAGAACTGGGACATGCAGAGTGTGCCTTTCCCAGGTTTTTCCACAGAAAACGGGAGGGCAGGGAGTGTTAAGAGCGGGTGTCAAGGCACAGAGCCTAGTGACAGTTTTGTGTTGGTTCAGGATTTGAGCACTTTGGGGCCCTGGTGGCCATCTCAGCCATGGAAGTGCTTCCCTTGCACATCAGTGCTCTCTGTGTGGTTTCAGAAATCCCTCTCCACATCCTGCCTCGGGTCCCTGAAGGGTGCTGAAGGACCAGAATCGCCCCCGGCCAATGAGAACAGCTATGGGCTGGATCTGAACAGTGACGACTCCACAGATGATGAGAGCAACCCTCGGAAGCCTGTCCCTGCCTGGGCTGATGGTAGGTGCCAGCTCTGGTCTGGCTTCCTTTCCCTCCTGCCCTGGAGCTTTTCAGCCTTGCTTGGAGCCATCCCAAAGCACAGTCCAGGAGTGTGTGCACCACTGGCAGCTCCCAGCTCTGTGTGCTGAGGGGATCAACACTACTTCCTGTGAGCACTCATGGGCTGAGGTGAAACCAGAGCCCTCTGAGCAGAAAGAGGGAACAGCCACAGCTCCTGAGGAGCAGCGAGGTATGGTGGCTGTGGGACATGTCCCACCCCTCCTGCACAGAGGCAAAGGGGACTGCCGGTCCTGCAGTCATGAGGCAGGGCCTGCATCCATGTGTTGTTCCCGCAGGGGCGCAGCTCCAGCAGGCCATCGTGCACCAGTACTACCACCCAGTGGACGTGGATGCGCTATTCGGGACCATCCCCAGCCCCAGGCTGGAGCACATCTTCTACAAGAGTAAACCCCGCTACTTCAAGCGCACGAGCTCAGCTGTGTGGCACTCCCCGCCTGGCCCCTCCTGCACCTTCCAGAGCTGAGCCAAGGCAGCGAAAGGGGTTTCTAGGGACTGGGTGTTCTACTAACCCTGTATTTACAATTTTAACTTTTTATTCTTTTGTACAGAAATAAAGTTGTTTAATCAAGTCCAACAGTCAGTGGGTGTGTCTCCTTTCCTATACCCTGGTGACTGTGCTTTTTGCCTTGCACAAATTAGTTACTAATCTGCAACCAGAGCCATTTCCTAGTCTGCCTCATTTCCTATTCACTTAGGATATTCCCTTGTACAAGGAAGCTTGGGATCAGGTTTTTTAACCACCCTGAGGGGATAATGTTTTCGTAATGATTTTTTATATATTTACTATATTTATGTATTTATCTATCTTTACTCTTTTAATTATCTGCAATTCCTTTTCCTTCAACAATTCCTGTGCACTCATCTTAGGCTGAGCCAGACTCTTGTACCTGCTGTTGGAAAACTTTCCCTGGACAATTTAAGCAGTGGCTAATTCCTCCTCACCCTTTTTTTTTTTCTAATAGAAGAAGGAAGCCCAGGCTCACCTCTGGATCCTGTTGTGGGACAACCTGCCTTGAGCAGGAGTTGGGTTGATTTGGGAAGGGTGAGGGAGGGGATGCTGCCCCAGGGCATCTGTTAGTGTGGCAGCTTTGACCACACCACCCGCCCCCCCCCAACAGCAGAGCTGCACCCTTCCCACTCCTTCCATCTTTCTTTCCTAATTCTGAATGCACATGGATTGATGGGAGCAGGGATGAATTGAAAGTGGGGGTGTGGAAAAAACCCTTGGTACCAACAGCTGCTGGCAGGGATGCACTGCCAAGCTCCAGGCTGAGCACTAATGATGTGTCTGTGCTACCGCTGGCTCTGCTCGGCTTCCGCAGCTCCTTAAACCCACTGGGAGCCTGGGCCTTGAGCTCCAGGAGCTTTCTGGGAGCCTGGAGCAGTGCTGGTTAATGCTACCCCAGGAGAGGCGGCTCTGCCATCTGCCAGCACTGCACCAGGGAGGATCCATCCCATGGGATGTGGGGAGCAAAAGGCCCCCCCAGCACCGGCATCGGGATGCCATTGCCAGCTGAAAGAAGGAGCAGCTCCATGAAATCAGCAGGAGAGAATTAAGCAGGGAACCCTTAAGGCGGGCTGGATGTGGAAGTGCCTCCTTCCTAGAAATGCTGGAGCCATAGTGCTGCAGCATTCCCAGAGCAAACCGTAGGCACCCCTGTGATCCCAAAGGGCCATTCTCAGGTGGGAGGGGGCAGGTGACTGACCCCACTCTGTCCCTCCAAATGGAGAAGGGAAAGAGAATGTTTCAGCTTNTGATCCCAAAGGGCCATTCTCAGGGCCATTATTTTTGCATGAAGCATGAAGCAAAATAATCCGTGTCAACCTGAGGCATTTTCCAGGGCTGTGAGCACAGCAAGAGCATAGGAGGGTGGCAGTGCCCCTTGAATCCCAGCACTCCCTTTGGATCCTAGAGCTCCCCTTGGATCCCAGCTGCCTCATTTCTCCCCTCTGCCGCCAAGTCATCTGTTTCTGTTTTCAGTGCCTGGGAACCCCTAATTCACTCCATCCCATGAGGATGCTTCCCGGGGCTGGGAGAGTGTGGGAGGGCTGGGGATCGGGGCAGGGGAGCAGGATGCCAATCCTCTTCCTGCTGCATCTCTGCCGAGTGCCTGGGCCATGCGGGTGCGGGTCCCCCGGCCTGGGCAGGGGGTCCCTGAGGCGGGAGCACCTCTGCCCGCTGCTGTCTCCCTGGCTCGGTGGCTCCGCATCCCGCTCTCCTGTTGCTCAGAGATGTGGAGGCAGTTGCTAAGAGACATCGACACGTCAGTATCTGGCCCTAAGGAAAAAAAGAGGAAAAAAAAAAAAGAGACAGAGAAAGAGAGAGACAAGGGAGGACGAGGAGGAGGAGGGGAGGAAGGAGGTGGAGAAAGACCTGCTCCCATCGCCAGCCTCGCAGCAGCCTTGGCCACCGCTGCCAAAGCCCAGCTCCCGACTTGGCGGCCTCCAGGTTGTGGGCGGCCACGGGGGACCCCCCATCACCGTCCGGAGCCCCCTACATTGCCACTCAAGACCCTCACATTGCTGCAGGGAGCCAGGCCCTGCTCGCTCCTTGGCCAGTGAGTACCCTGGGGCAGCCCGGCCTCACCAGTGGGGTCAGGAGGCTGTGGGGATGGGGAGTGACCAGGGTAAAGTGGGCCNGGGGGGGGGGGAGGGGGGAAGGGCAGGCCTGAGGGGACCCCAGTGGGTGCTGGGAATGGGGATCTTCCCCGGGAGAGGCAGGGAGGGTCCCTGGCACCGGGCTCAGCTCATGGTGGCAGGGGGCTGGCGGGGACTGGTGGGGGGCTGTGGAGCAGCACCTCTGCTCTGCCCACCACCAGCCAGGATGGGCTGGCCAAGGTCAGCAGGACTGGGGCATGGGGGGGGGGCTTTTCTGCCTGGAATCCCCGGATGATGCTTGGAGGAGTGACCCTGGCCCGGGGGGACACAGGAAGGATGTGAATGCCCCAGAGGCCACCCCGGGCTGCAACAGCTGCGCCCCCCCCGGCAGGGCGTGTGGCCGGCACGGCTCCCCCCTCTCCTCTTCCTCACAGGCAGCTGGTGACGGCCCGACGCCGGCCCCGCCGGTGCTGCCGGAGGGGTTGGCTTTGCCCCCCGGATGCCGCCAGGATGCCGCAAACGTCGCTGTGACCGCCGCGAGTCAGGCCCCACGGCCGGCCACCGGCAGCCCTCAGCGTGAGCGGGCGGGTGAGATGGCCCCCGGCGCCCCGTGAGGGCCGCGGCCACGAGGCCATGCTGCTGGGCCCCTGTCTGCTGGCGGTGGCGGCGGCGGTGGCGGCGGCAGGCACGGGGTGCCCAGTGCTGTGCAGCTGCCGCGGGCAGGCAGTGGACTGCAGTGGGCAGCGGCTCTTCTCTGTGCCCCCCTCACTGCCGCTGGACACTGGAAACCTGAGCCTGGCCAACAACCACATTGCCAGCATCCCACCGGGCTACCTGGGCTGCTACGGGCAGCTGCGCACCCTTGACCTGCGCAACAACTCGCTGGCGGCACTGCCAGCTGGGCTGTTCCGCGGTGCTCGGCACCTGGCACACCTGGACCTCAGCTACAACAACTTCAGCCTGGTGCCCGCCGACATGTTCCGCGAGGCCAGCGCGCTGCTGCGCCTCGACCTCAGCCACAACCCAGGGCTGCACCGTGTCCACCCCCAGGCCTTCCGCGGCCTGGCCCAGCTGCGTGAGCTGGACCTCAGCTACGGTGGCCTGGCCGCCCTCAGCCTCGATGCCCTGGAGGGGCTGCCCGGCCTCGTGGGGCTGCGCCTTGGGGGCAACCCCTGGCTCTGCGGCTGTGCCATGGAGCCACTCCTCAAGTGGCTGCGGGGGCACATCCAGCGCTGCTCCTCGGGTAGGTGCTGCTGGGACCCCTGCACCCCGTCCCGCTCAGGGGCTGGCAGCGGGGCTGATGCCATCCCTCCGTCCCGCAGATTCGCAGCAGGCGGAGTGCTGGGCTCCCCCCGAGGTGGCAGGGGCCCCACTGCTGTCGCTGACAGATGAGAGCTTCCAGGCCTGCCACCTCACGCTGACCCTCGACGACTATCTCTTCATTGCCTTTGTTGGCTTCGTCGTCTCAATCGCCTCGGTGGCCACCAACTTCCTGCTGGGCATCACAGCTAACTGCTGCCACCGCTGGAGCAAGGCCAGCGAGGATGAGGATGTTTAGGGACCGCCGCTGCCACCACCGCCAATAGACCCCTGCCCCGGCCACTCCCGGCCCGGCCACCCCCGCGGGGACACCAGACTGTGCCTTGTCCGCGTCCCCTCCCGCCACCCCATGCACCAGGGTGGCCCTTGAGATGCCGGGGACACCAGGGGACAGCCCTGCTTCCTTTTGCCCCAAAGTGGGGAGTTTCTGCACCCCCCCATCACCATGAGCTTGGACCCCCTCCTGTGCTGTTCCCACTGCCCAGGACTGGTTGAGGCAGCAACCCTGGTAATCCCCCAACCTGTGCCTGGGAGAGACACACTTTGTGTGTGTGTCTTGGAGACCACAGCCACTCTCCTGGGGACGTCAAGGAAATCCCCGCTTTCAGCCCCAAAACAGCACCACTGGAGCCCCCCAAATCTTGCACATACTCTCCAGCCTCCCCAAAAATCCAGAGGGGCAGGAAGCATTGCTGACACTCAGCTCATCACCACCGTTCCAGGGCATGCCTGCACCTTGCTGGTGACACTGGGATGGAACAGCACCAGGACCACCGAGTCTGGCAGTGGGACAGCCTGTGACATCTCCAGGGGATGGGATCTCCCAAGGATGGCACCTTCCAGGGATTGCATCACCCAGGGATGACATCTCCCAGAGATGACATCTCCTTCCTCTTTGGGGTCAAACCTGGCACCAGCATTGCCCACCCTGGGGGAGGTTTGGGAGGGGGAAGGAGCTCTAAAAAAGGGGAAAAAAAGAAAAAAAGCAGAAAGCCAACAACCCTCTGTCCAGCCAGGACAGCCATGTCTCCAGTGCCTGTGTCACCTGTTCCTGGTGTCTGTGTCACCCTGTCACCGTGGGAGCACATCAGGTGGGGAGGAGGGCTGAGGGCTCAAGGGTGGGGTCACCCAGGGGCTGCTTTGTCTCTTCCCCTGTCCCCCACGGAGGCTGAGTGCATGGGGAGGGGCATTTGGTTTAACCACAACCCACCTGAAAAGGGCTTCAGCTGCACCCCAGCCCCAGTGCTGCCCCCAGGAAAGGGAACTTGGCCTCTCTGTTCTCTATTTTGTCTGGGTTTTTATTATTTTCCTTTCAGTGAGTCCAAACCCCCCTGCTCCACACCCCCTGCACTCCCCAGAACTCCTGCACCCCTGGACAAGCCACACAGGAGTGGAGCATCCACCTACACCCCACTGGCTCCTTCCTCTGCCCCACCCTCATCCTCTCCTTTTTGTATTTATACTTATGTTTTATTTTCCTTCTCTTTTGTTTCTCCTTGTCTTTTGATTTTATTGTCTTTCCTTTCCTTTCCTTTCCTTTCCTTTCCTTTCCTTTCCTTTCCTTTCCTTTCCTTTCCTTTCCTTTCCTTTCCTTTCCTTTCATTTTTCTTTTGTTTTTTTTTTTTTTTTCTTTTTTTTCCTTTTTTTTCCTTTCTTTTCTTTTCCTTTTCTTTTTTCCCTTTCCCCCCCCACCCC
>WAAE01001754.1:112428-160104 GCA_013400495.1 Nicator chloris | reverse complement strand
TTGTTTGGCAGCTTGGAAATGCAGGACGGGGGAGCTGCCGGGGGTGGGGCATGGGGGCTGCCCCCATCCTTGTTCCGATTCCTATCCCTGGTACATCCATCCTCCCCAAAGCCCACTTGTACTCCCTGTGCATAATCTCTGTTTTCCCAGCGTCACATTCCTGCAACCACGGTTTGGGGACCCCTGGCCATGCCCCCCAGTCCAATTGGGACCTGCAGCATCCCCAAGGCATCACATTTTGGGGTTTGAGGGGCCCAAGGCTCCATGAGGATGACAACCATCCCCCATTCCCCATCCATCCTTTCCAAGGATGCTCCCCATCCCCCCGTGCCCACTGTCCCCCCTCTATCTTCCCTCCTCATCTTCCCCAGGCACTCTCAGGAAGGCAACACCTTCCTTATCTTCTTCCGACGGGTGGTCTGGCCCTGCTGCCCCTCACCCCAAGCTCCGGCCTTGTTATTTTCTGGAGTGCCCCCGCATTTCTCCCCAGAGACTCCTCAACCAAACATTTCCCTCCTAGAAGGGAAAGGGAAATCTCCAAGACGCGGATAGAAAGTCGGCAGCTCCATCTCTGCTGGCCGGGTGCCTGCGGCCATTTCCGTGCCCGGCGGCTGAGCCGGACGGGGAGAAGCAGCAAAGCCGACACCCCTATAGTGCTGGGGTATTTGGGGGTGTGGAGGGATGGAGGGAGAGAGGGAGAGCTGAAGAAAGGGAAGGAAAGAAGGATGGTGTGATGGTGGGATGGGCAAAGGGAGAGAGAGAAGGAAAAAATCATAGAATCATCAAGGTTGGAAGAGACCTTTAAGATCAAGTCCAACCATCAACCCAGCACTGCTGTGTAAACCCACTGCAACCCCAAAACCATTAACCCACGGATGGATGGATGGATGGATGGATGGATGGATGGATGGATGGATGGATGGATGGATGGATGGATGGATGGATGGACAAATGGATGGATGGATGGACAAATGGAGGAGGGGACTGCTGGACTGATGGATGGACAGCTGGATTGACAGATGGATAAGAGATATCTAGGGGTCTCTCCAGGCTGAAGGAGCCTGGACAGCATTGGAATGTAAACACACTTTGGGACATGTCCCTGGATGCAACATTCACACTCCTCAAGGTCCCCCAGCCCTTTTACCAAACCAAGACCCACCTGGGAACTCCCCAAAACCCTTAAGGAGGCTCCCACCCCTCCAGGTAGGGGGTTGTGCAGTCCCCAGCCCCTTGGCCGCCCCCTCCATTCTCTGTCTCTGGACAAAGGACTGTCCCCACACGAGGAGA
Source organism: Nicator chloris (assembly GCA_013400495.1). Taxonomy (NCBI): domain Eukaryota; kingdom Metazoa; phylum Chordata; class Aves; order Passeriformes; family Pycnonotidae; genus Nicator; species Nicator chloris. Next base: position 158,814 of record WAAE01001754.1, on the reverse strand, counting down.
CCCCGGGCAGTGGCCCCCAAACAGAGTGGGGGCTGGCAGGAAGACGGAGGCAGCTCCCCTGACAGGAAGCATCCCAAGGAACCCAGTAATGATCCCACATCCTTTCCAAGAGAGAACAAAGGCTGAGGAGACAGGACAGTTCATCACCGATAAATGAAGGATGTAAATAGCAAATAGGGGGAAGATTTATTTTGAGCAGAGCCTCAGGAAGCGGCGGGGGCTGGGGTGGGGGGGAAATGGGACAGGAGCCATTTGGTGGCTCATCCAAATCCTGGCTGGGGTGAGCCGGGGTCCTACCTGCTGCCCAAACCTCGCATCAGCACCCAGGGGGTCCTGTGTCTCTCTTTATACCCGGAGGGTTTCATGTCCCCATCCACACTCAGGGGGTCTCATGTCCCCATCCCTCAGGTTTGGGTGTTTCACAGCACCAGGTCCCATTTTCACGCCCAGGTGAGTCACCCGGGGCTCATCCCAGCCTCAGATAAGGATAAAAGCCCCAAAATGGGATTTGGTGGGACACTGCTGCCGCCTGATACAATCACAGCTGGGGGGCTGGGGCAGACAGGTGCCCACCCCGTGGGGTCAAATATCCCCATTCCGATGCTGCAATGCTCCGAAGGGTTGGGATGGAGGTTTTCCTGCATTTCTCAAAGTGTTGCTGAGGAAGAGACCAGGATAATCTGTCCCAGGCAGAGACCTCCCCACAGTGCACACACACACCCCCCACACATTGCGCCCTCGCTCATGGACACCCTAAAACCCATCCGTACCCCCACCCTTCCATCCTCCCTTCCACCGCATCCCCCCAGCGCCCCCAAGGGAACCGCGCACACCCTGCTCCTTTTTTAACCAAAATTCATTTATTTATCACAAAACACAAAGCCCTGGGAGTGCCGGGGGAGCCACTCCTGCCTGAGCCCCCCAGGGGCTCCTCCCCAGCTGTGCCTCAGTTTCACCTTCCCGCAAGCAGGGCTTTCCAGTGAGGGATCCCCAAAGCAAGCCAGGCTTTGGGGCGAGGTGGAGATGTGGGGGTCCTCCCAAGTAGACCAGCTCAGGAGGCACCAGGGGTGGTCAGGGAGGGGCTCAGGCATGGAATAGCGTCTCCTGGGTGGTGGGGTCCAGCTTGCCCCCTGGGCCGGAGGCCCCCTTGCCACCAGGGGGGTGGCTGTGCCCTGAGGAGTAGCTGGCGGAGCGCTCGGGGCCGGGGCCGGGGGTCCGGCAGCAGAGGAGAGCAGCGCAGGCGTGGCGGAAGCGGGGGTCGAAGAAGGCGTAGAGGAAGGGGGTGAGGCAGCTGTTGATGTAGGCGATGCCGGTGCAGTAGGGATGGAGGTTGTTGAGGAAGGTGTGGAGGGTGCAAGACCAGGGCAGAACCTCCAGGTCCATTAGCATGTAGAGGGTCTTGACCAGATGGAAGGGCAGCCAGCAGCCCCCAAAGGCGGCCACCAGCACCGTGATGATGGTGAGGAGGCGCTTGCGCTTGCGGGGCCCCTCGGCCCGTTCCCGGCGGAAGTGAGTGGCCACAGTGCGGGCAATGAAGAAGTAGCAGGTCAGCATCACAGCAAAGGGGGCCACAAAGCCCAGGGTGGTGGAGGAGAGCCCCAGCCCCACCTCCCAGGCGCCCTCCATCCCCTGCACCGCCAGGTCCGTGTAGTCCATGTAGCAGGTGATCTTTGTGTCCCCGTCAAGGGCGGCTGCCTGCCGCAGCACCAGGGCGGGCAGGGCCAGCAGAGCTGCCAGCAGCCACAGGGCCACGGTGGCCACCAGCCCGCTGACCCGTGAGCGCAGCTTGGCGGTGGCCAGTGGCCGGACAATGGCCAGGTAGCGGTCGAAGCTGAGGCCGGTCAGGCAGAAGACGCTGGCGTACATATTGACAAACACGAGGTAGCTGCTGACCTTGCAGGTGGCCGTGCCAAAGGGCCAGTGGTAGCCCAGCCAGGCGTAGGCGGCCCAGAGGGGCAGGGTGACCACGAAGGTGAGGTCAGCCACAGCCAGGTTGGCAATGAAGGTGTCGGCTGAGCGCCGGCGGTCGCGGCCGCCCTTAAAGACGGTCCAGAGGACCAGCCCATTGCCGGTGGTGCCCAGCAGGAAGACCAGCAGGTAGATGGTGGGAAGCAGGGCCAGCGAGGGGCCCCACTCCGTGTACTCGCAGTCCGTATCGTTGTTGTCGAGGCCATAGGTGTAGGCGACCGTCGCCTCCTCCATCCCGGCGCTGGGCTCTGCTCAGCTCATCCCGGGATCACCCGCTCCTCCCGCCCCTGAGCCTCCCGCGAATCTCACCGCGTTACCTCCCCTTCCTCCTCCTCCCAGCCCTCCTCCTGGAGGGCACGGACAGGACACGGCAGGAGGCAGGGCCAGGGGGGAGCCCCCGTGGGAAACTTCACAGCTCCCCCCCACCTCCATCTGAGGATCTCACCCGCGTGTCAACGCGCCGACCCCCGAGATAACCCCGGCCCCGCCACGCCCGGGGGGTTTGGTCACCACCACGATGGCGTTCAGTGCTGGGGTCAGGTCAGCAGCGCTGGGGAGCTCAGGAACTGGGGGTTTCAGCCAGCGTTTGGGGTTTCACCTCAGGGCGCCGCATTCAGCGCCAGGGTGTCACACATCGGGGCTGCATTTCGCATCGGCGGAGTCACATGGGACACTTGGCAGCGGGGGGTCGCACTGATGGGGTGGTGTCACACTAGGGGGAGTCGCACTGGGGGGAGGAGGGTGTGCATTTGGTATTTTGCATTTGGCACTTGTAATTCCCCGTTTTGCTCCCAGCTTTGCCTCACTGTGCACACGGAGGTGGCTCGCGGGGGTCCCCCAGCGCCGGGGCCGCACTTTGAGCACAACATGCTGAGGACATTTATACATTTACCAAAAATCCAGGGCGAGGAGGGGGGTTCTGGGACCCCCCACGCTGTAAAAAGACCATTTTATAGCAGCAGCTGCCGCAGGACCGCCTGCCACCAGATCTCTTGGTGTATCCCAGCTCCGTCGGTTGCTCATGGGGCAGGACGGGGCAACGCTGAGCTAAGAGAGAACAAACTTCCCCCCGCTCCACAAATAAATACTGAAGCGGGGGGGGAGGGGGGAGAGGAGGGAAGCCCCCGCGGTGGTGGGGCCGTGGTCTGGGATTGCGCCATTGGGACTGAACTCTAGATTCCAGCTCTGGGGAAAAGAACCGAAGAAGCCGAGTGGGACTTTGCAGAGTGAGCCCTGAAGAGCCCAAAGTCCACTGGGACAGGCAGGGCGGTCTGAACTGGGGGCTGGGCTGGAGCTGAAGTGGAGGATTCAGCATGGGACGAACTGTGGGAAGGGGCAGGTTTAACACCCGAGTGCAGGGACGGAGGCTGGGAGGGGCACAGAGCCCCCAGGACCCCTTGCCGGCTCAGTGGGGCCCTTCTGCTAGTAAAGAGGTGTAAAGGAGGGGTTGTGGGGGGAACTCAGTGGCTAAAATAGGGGGGAAAGCTCACAGGGGTCTCCAAAATGGGACAGAGTGGTGTAAGGGGGAAAGGGACTGGTAAATGGGGGTGCAGGTTAGGGTGGGGGCACAGCAGCACCAAACCAGACACCCAGAGCTGCAGTGTCAGCCACGAGAACAAACCAGGGTTTAATCAGGCTGGAGATAAGGAACGATCCCGTATGCGGGTGCTGGTACAGCCGGCTTGCAGGGAAAGAGGTATTAAACCCAAAAACTGCTCGAACTGGTGGCAGAACTGCGAGGTTTTGGTTCAAATCCCAAACTGGAATGAAGAAGGGCTGGAATCCCGTAGTCCCCAGTGCAGACACGACTCGAGCCTTTCTGCTAATTAACACCATTAACGGGGAAACACCGGCAGTGCTAATGAGCCCCCGGAATCGCAGCAACGCTCCCCAGGGTCGCAGCAACGCTCCCCGGGGTGCTCCTGCCCTGGCCAGAGCCCCGTTAATGAGCAGTTCTAGTAATGACTGTTAATCCCAGCTATCTGTGTACTAATTCAAACACGGCATAAGTATCCCTTTCCAGCAGCCACACATGAATCCGTTTCCAGTCTCTTCCCTTTCCAAAAACTGCGGGTAGAGTGTCCTGGTCACCCCCTCGCTGTCCTGGAAGCTGGGACGGCTCGGCCTCCTTGCCACGCAGGGGGTCCCATTGGTCTTGGCGCCGGGGAATGACCCCCCCCAGGCTGGGATTGTGGTGGCCACGGCTGGTGGGTGGGTGGCCAGGGCTGGGCTGATAAGGAATCCGTGGGGCTGCTAGCCCCGCTATCTGCATAGGGGGGAGGGCAAGAGCCGCTCTCAGCATGGCTGCCCTGGGCACCAGCGAGGGGCTCCGGGACCCTCGTTCCACATTCTCAGGAATGAACCCCAGGACTTGGCGCCAGCGGCTCCATTGGGAATAAGGCAGGCCCACGGCGTCTCCACTGGCTCCGCAGGGGGATTGGGGTGGGAGCCCCCACGGGATGGGATGAGGAGCTAGACCCCCCCTTCCCCCCGAGCATGAAGGGCAGCGCTTGACCCTGCACGAGGAGGGATCCGGCAGCTTCCTCCGAATCCACCAGTTACTCACATCCGACCGAGGAAGTGACACCCCCAGGGCACAACTCCTGTCCCTCTGTGCCCCCTTCCACGGGCTGCGCTGCAGGTACAGCGCTTCTCCTGTTGGCAGCTCCCCCCGCGGTGTCCCCTGTCGCAGGACAGCACCCTGACCCCTCTTCCCTCTGCTAGCGCACCCCAACCCTGCCCGTCAGCCCCCCAAAACTGCCCCGTGCCCCCCCCCAGGCTGGACAGGGGTGGGTGCTGTGAGCCACAGGTTTATTGGGGGGGGGGGGGGGGGTGCAGCTCCTGGCATAAGGTGGCAAGGAGAAGGAGATGCTGAGGAGGGGCACCTGGGGGGCAAGGGACAGGGCTGGGGCACTTAGTATGGGCACTGGGGACATTGGGATGCACTGGGACAACCCAGTGTGGATACTGGGGACAGTCAGATGCTGATGGGGCTCACAGGGGGATCAGTGAGGACTGAGCAGGCAGTAGGAGCCTGACGGGGGTCCCGGCAAGCCCCTCACCAGGTGAGGGGCTGCCCCATGGCCCCCATGGCTAGGGGCTGAGGGAGAAGGTCCCCGAGTCGGTGGATTGCTTGTCCCGTGAGCAGGCTCCCAGCGCCCCGGCGGGACACGCCCTGAGGCTGGCCGGACTGGTGGGCACACCAGCCTCTGATACCTGTGGGGCAGGCGATGGACACTGGGTGAGTCAGTGCACCCGGGGGGGTGCTGATCGAGCCCCCCGGAGGTGTACCCATCCCCAGGGCACCCCAGCCCCACGTCTGACCTCCTCGAACTTGCGGGCCTTGTAGTGCTCAGCGCCTTTGAGGAAGTTGAGCAGAATGATGTCGCACAGCACCGTGCCCTGGGGGCAGCAGCATTGGGGTGGGTCCCACGCTGTGGAGCATCCCCAGACCCCCACGGAGCCAGGCCACTGTCGCCCTGTGGCTGTGCTGTGTTCCCATGCCCCATGGCCATGGGATTTCCCCTTTTGCCCTGGGAGGTGTCACCACTCGGGGCTGAGAACGTTCACAACTCACCACACCGATGGAGGTGAAAGCGGCCACCATGTTGATGAGGGTAGGGACAATGCCAAACTTCCCGGCCTGGGGGAGCAGGGCCCTAGTTGGCCAGAGTCCCTGACCCCCTGTGACCCCCCCGAGACCCTGGCCCCATACATACGCTGCCATACACCAGGACGTCAAAGCGGATCCCAAAGGCCTTGATGAGGGTGCGGTGCTCAGAGCCATCAGGCCAGCGGTAGTATCTGGTGTGCCTGTGGGGACACAGGGACATGGGGACATGGGGACATGGGGCCAGGAGCCATGCCAGGCAGTGCACACCCCTGTGCTATGCATGTCTTGGCCATACCGGAAGTTGTATCCAGGGGCAGGAGTCCGGGCCAGGCTGTCCAGGCGGGTGAAGGAGTAGTGGGGCAGGCAGCGCTCCCAGGCCTGGTCCAGGTCACACACCCACCTGATCTTGATCCCCAGCACCCCCCCCTACCCCAGCCCTGCATCAGCACCACGGATCCTGGCTCCACGGCACCAAGTCCCCACAGTTGCACAGTCCTGCATACCATGGCCCCATGCTTCATGTCCCATGAACCCACATCACACATTCTCATCTCCCCAAACTCCACATCTCCCTGCGCATGTCTCAAATCCCCATGTCTGTACATCCCATGTCCCCATGTCCCACATCCCAAACTCCATGCACCCACATCCATGTCCCTGTGTCAAGCCCCACATCATCACTCTGTGTCCTGTGTTCCTGTATCCCTATGTCCTGTTCCCACCATCCCTCATCCCTGCACCGTGTCCCCATGTTATGAAGCCCATGTCTGCATCTTGTATGTCCACATATCTCCACCCTATATCCCCTCCATCTCATGTCCCACATCTCTGTGTCCCCAAATCCCATGTCCCTATGCCCTTACCATCCCACCTGCTTGTACCCCTATGCCCCCACACCCATCCCAATCCCCGCCCTCCTCCGTGCCTCCCATGTCCCCTATGTCCCCGCTCACGGTGGTAGCCAGCACAGGGAAGTCCTCCCCAGCCAGCCGTGCCACATCCCCCAGGCGCAGAATGGGGCACAGGGGCTGCAGCTGTGGGTGGAAGCGACACCGGCCCAGCTCTGTCCCACTGCCAGGGGGTGGCAGGTTGGTCCTGGGGACACAGGGGGACACAAGGGACATGGAGTGATGTACCATCAGGCAGCAGTCTGGGGTTCATGGACCCCCATCCCAGTGTTCCCCCACCATCTTGTCCCTGTGTCCCCATGTCCCCTGTCCCCATGTCCCTGTGTTACCCCATCTCTCTGTCCTCATGTCCCCGTGTCCCTCCGTGTCTTGTGCCACTCACTTCTCAAAGCCAAAGAGTGGGAAGCGGATGCTATTCTTGATGAGGAGGGTGAAGTTCTCAGCTTCCAGCATGACGGGGCTAGAGGAAACGGGGTGGTGCTGGGGACACAGCAGGGGGCATGTTCCCTGCTCCTCTCTGTGTACCCCTGGCGCCACTTACACGTCAACGGTGTCCACCTCGGGCGGGCACCAGCCCTGGATCTCGCAGGAGCGCAGGGTCGCATTGTAGGGGACGCAGCGCCCTGTGAGCAACCCTGGGACCCCTAACCCCTGTCAGCACACCTGGGACCTTTGTACTCCTGTCAGTACCCCCGGGGGCATCCCTGAGACCCCAGACCCCCGTCACCACCCCTGGGACCCCCGGGCCGCTGTCAGTACCCTTGGGAGCACTCCTGAGACCCCAGATCCACGTCAGCACCCCTGGGATCCCTGGACCCCCATCGGCACCCCTGAGACCCTGAACTCCCGGCTTCCCAGACCTCCAGCTCCCACATCAGAACCCCGAGCCCAGTCCCCTGAGCCCACCAAGGCTCCCTCAATCCTGCCCGTGGTGGCTCCCCCCAGTCCCTCCGACCCCCTCAGCCCCCATTCCCACCGGGGTCCCTCACCATTGCTCGTGCCCAGGCTCAGCTCCCGGCAGTCCCGGTCGGCCGAGCAGTGGAACGCAGCTTCGCTCTGCGGGGTGGGGGTCAGCGGACGGGGGGCTCATAGAGGTGTCCCCCCGAGCGCCCCCTGCCCCCCCGCACCTCCGGGCACACGCCCTGCGCCTGGTCCTCGGTCCGGATCTGCTTGGTGACCACCACGAACACCGAGGTGCCCTGGGGGACGTCGCTGTCACACGACCCGTCCGGGGGATGGGGAACTGAGGCTTGGGTGGCCCCGCGCCGCTCAGCGACCCCTCCGGTCCCCGGTCCTCACCTGGGGGGGCGTGACGTAGTCGGCCGTGTCCATCACCTGCCCCGCGTAGCGCCCCACGCCCTTCACCTTGGTGACCACGGAGGACTCGATGGCGGTGTCCCGCACCTGGTACGCTTTCTCATGGAGGAACACCCAGCTGGGACAGCACCGCGGGTGTCGCTGGGGACAGCCATCCCCGGACACCATCGGCACCCCCGGGCCCCGCCTGCCTCCCCCCCGGCACTCTCCAGACCTGCCTGTGACCCCTGGCCCCCCGGAGCTGTCAGCGCCAGCCGCTGCCGGTCCCCGACAGCCGCTTGTCATTCTCCCGCCAGTGGCTGCTGTCACCACCCCAGGAGTACTCGGGGACAGGGACCCACTTCTGTCATCCCCTGGGGTCGAGAGGCTTCTCTGACCCTCGGTGTCACCCACACTGTCCCCTTCCCGTCATCCACCCGAGATGCTCTCCTGGCTGTCCCCCTTGTGTCATCCGTAACCACACCTTTCTGTCCCCATCATGTCACCTGCGCTGCCACCCTCCTGTCACCCGCACCGGCATGCTCTCTGGCTGACCCCTTGTGTCACCCGCAATGACATCCTCTGTCCCGCCTTGTCAACCGGCACACTCTCCTGGCTGTCCCCATCATGTAACCTGCTCCGGCACACCTGAATTCCCGGCCCTGACACATTTTGTCACCCGCTCTCCCGTCCCTCCTCTGTTCCATCACCCCCTACTCCCGGTCTGGCCACTCCCTCACCCCTCACCGCCGCCCGGGCATCCCTTCGCTATGACCCCACTGCCATACGCCGTCATCCCTCATCACCCTTGTCACTCCCGGGTGTCACTTGCAGCAGCAAGTGGGAGTCACCGCGCTGCCGCCGTGCCGGGAAGAGGGTTCGAAGGTGTGTCCCAGGGGATGTCCCGGGGTGGGGTGTCCCAGAGGTGCCCGGGGGTTATCCCGGCGGCTGCCAGGGGGGCTCACCCGACGAAGTAGGCGAGGATGAGGAGCTGGACGCCGCGATTGACGACGCCCACCACCCAGCTCTTTACCACCACCGACTTGGTGGTCTCGTAGGAGAAGAAGTCGCTCACCCAGCGGGTGCGGGAGCCTGAGAGGGACATGGGCAGCGCGCGAGGCGGCCGGCGACGGGGTTGCGGGCAGGGCAAGGCAGGGCTGCAGGCAGGGCAGCGGCAGGCAGGGCTGCGGGAACGGAGGGTGATGCGGGAAGGGCAGGGCAGGGGTGCAGGCAGTGAGCGATGATGCGGACAGAGCGCGGGCGCGGATGCAGGCGGGGGTACCGGCAGGGGCACGGGCAAGGATGCGGGTACCGGCAGGGTGTGGGAAGCACCCGCAGGGGTGCGGGCAGCGAGGGTGGAGCCGGCGGGCGGGCGGGCGGGGGCGGGGGCGGAGGCAGGGCGGGGGCCGGGGGCGGGGGCAGGGGCACGGCTCGGGGGGACGGGAGGGGTCTCCCCCCTTTCCTGGGGGGATGGAGGGATGTAGCCGGGGTCCTTCCCCGGGGTCCCTGTGGTGGGGAGCTCCAAATGGGAGACCCATTTGGACACCGGGGAGCCCCGCGTTGGAGTGCACGGGGAGGGTGCCCCCCAGACTGGAGATGCCTGCTTTGGGGGGGACACCCCTGCAGAGGAGCACGAGGGGTGTGTCCCGTGCGTGCGGTTTCCGGGGTTCTCCGCTCTGGGCCGCCCCATTGTCCGGTTCCAACACTTTGGGGCGTCTCGGGTTTGAGGGGGAGAGGGTGTCCCCACAAGAGGTGACGTCACGGGGCTCGCCCCGCGCTGGCCAATGGGGTCCCTCGCCCCTTCTCTCTATGGTTCTGGGCGGGGCAGAGCGGCTTTCGGGGGGCGAGGTCGCGACTGCTCTAGCCCCGCCCCCGCCGCCTCAGTGGGCGGGGTTCTCCGGCGCCCTGCAATGCTGCCCGCGGTGCAGCGGCGAGCGCTGCACGGCCCCGTCCCGTCGCCAGGGGGCGTCGGCGCGGACCGGCGCCATGGCGGAAGTCTGCGCGACTTCCGGCGGCAGTGGTGGCGGCTTCGCGCGGTTCGCGCTGCGCAGGCGGGAAAAGCGGCGGCGGCAGCGGCGGTGCGGGGGGCTGGGCGGGCTTGCCCGGGCCATGGAACGGGGGGGGTGTCTGGATCTCGCCGGGGGGGGGAACCCGGAGTTAGGGGAGGCCGGGCTGGGAAGGGGGAACAGGCGTGAGATGGGAGTAGACCCGGGGCGGGGGGGGCAGGCCTGGAGTAGGGGGGAGGCCCGGGGGGCGCTTGAGAGCTGAGGCCTGGAAGGAATTTGGGGATGCAGTGGGTGATTTGGGGTGCGGAGAGGCCGCATCAGGGAGGGAGATGGCAGGAGTGGGCGAGTTCGAGAGATGCGGTGACACAGCGGTGGCCGAGGGGTGCAGGAAAGGGTGGCCCTGGAGCCACGGAACAACTGGGGAGAGGGGCGAGAGGGGCCGGGGGTCGCCCCCATCAGAGAGTCCGGTGCCACCGCGAGAGGCAGCGTCTGGGGCTGGGAGCAGTTTGGGGGAGTGAGGTTTGGTTTTGAGGGCGCTGGGGTGGGCCAGGAGCCGGTCGCCAGCCCTGCTGACCCACCGTCCTCCCACAGCTGACGTGACTGACTCCTCTGCCGCTGCCCCGGGCATGCCAGGCGGGGGGGGGCTGCTGAACCCCCCCTGAACTCCTCCCCGTCCCCTCCCACACCCCGCAGCCGCCATGGCTGATACGCTGGAGTTCAACGAGATCTACCAGGAGGTGAAGGGGTCCATGGTAAGCGAGGGGACTTGGGGATGGCCCATGGGGCACTTCCAGGGCTGATGTGTGGATGGGGGGAGCAAATGCTGTGTGGTGAGGACGGTGTGGAGGATGAAGCTGTGGTGGGTTAGTGGTGTGGTTGCCTGGAGGGGTCCACCCAACGCGGCCATGGTTCCTCCATGGTTCCATGCGACTGAGTCCCCTCATGCCCAGTTCTGCCACAGAATGATGGGCGGCTGCGGCTGAGCCGGCAGGGCGTCATCTTCAAGAACAGCAAGACAGGGAAAGTGGACAACATACAGGCCTCAGAGCTGGCCGAGGGTGTGTGGCGGCGCGTGGCGCTGGGACATGGTCTCAAGCTGCTCACCAAGAACGGCCACGTCTACAAGTACGATGGGTTCCGGGAGTCGGTGAGTCCCTGTTCCCTGGTCCCACTGCCTTGTCCCTGTCCCAGATCCAGCTGTGCTCTCTGCCAGCCTCAGAACAACTCTGCCTCCTGCATCTCCATGCCCAGGGGCTGTGTCTCACTTGGGGCTCTGGGCCCTGGTGGTTCCTGATGGTGTTCCCTACCTCTTGCCCAACCCAGGAATTTGACAAGCTCTCAGATTTCTTCAAGGCCCACTATTGCCTGGAGCTCGCAGAGAAGGATCTGTGTGTGAAGGGCTGGAACTGGGGCACAGTGAGGTTTGGAGGTGAGTTCCAGTGGCAGCCTGAAGCCATGGGGTGGGATGTTCCCACTGGTGGGGCTGTTCTGCTGCCCCAGGCATTCCCTTAGGAGCAGCTGCATTCTAGGGATGTCCTCAGGGACAGTGAGGACATTTGCCATCTCAGGAGAGCAGGAGGGCCCTGAATCCCAGGAGGCTGTGCTTGGTGTGGAATCTGCACATGTGTGGCAGAGCTGTCATTCTTCAGGGAGCCAGGGGAGCTGGTGGATGTGCCTCCAGCTCAGGGATCAGGACATACAGGGCCAGACGGTTCCTTTTTGTGTGTCTGATCAGTGCCAGTTTCCAGGGATGCAGCCAAAAGGGAGAAAGCCTGGAGATTTTGGAGGGTGGGAATGCGGTGATGAGAGCAGAGGCACCGCTGGATTTTGGGACAGGAGTGAGATGGTGGCTGGAGATGGGATTTGTGGCACAGCTCTGAGCTGGCTGTGATGTCCCTGCAGGGCAGCTGCTGTCCTTTGACATCGGGGAGCAGCCAGTTTTCGAGATCCCACTCAGCAACGTGTCCCAGTGCACCACGGGCAAGAACGAGGTGACACTGGAGTTCCACCAGAACGATGACGCTGAGGTCTCACTCATGGAGGTCCGGTTCTACGTGCCTCCCACCCAGGAGGACGGCATGGACCCAGTGGAGGTACGTAGGGCTGTCAGGAGGGCAGGGGCTGGCAGTGAGGGACACTTTGTGACCGCGTCCCTCGCAGGCCTTCGCCCAGAATGTGCTGTCCAAGGCAGACGTGATCCAGGCCACCGGAGATGCCATCTGCATCTTCCGGGAGCTGCAGTGCCTGACACCACGTGGGCGGTACGACATTCGCATCTATCCCACCTTCCTGCACCTGCACGGCAAGACCTTCGACTACAAGATCCCCTACACCACCGTGCTGCGCCTCTTCCTGCTCCCGCACAAGGACCAGCGCCAGATGTTCTTCGTGGTGAGTGGGAATGGCTCAGCCCTCCCCTGGAAGAGCATTGGAGGTGGTTCAGGGGGTTTCATGTCTTCACCTCCTCTTCTCTTTCCAGATAAGCCTGGACCCCCCAATAAAGCAAGGCCAGACCCGCTACCACTTCCTAATCCTGCTCTTCTCCAAAGATGAGGACATCTCCCTGACCCTCAACATGAATGAGTTAGCTCCCCTGATGCCACGCTGCTTCCCAGACCCCTTCTTGGATCCTGAGAGAAGTAATTACCCCTGGACCCTGTTCTCACCTCTGCCCTCCTTCCCTCCACACAGGGAGGAGGTGGAGAAGCGCTTTGAGGGGCGGCTCACCAAGAACATGTCAGGGTCCCTCTATGAGATGGTCAGCCGGGTGATGAAGGCACTGGTGAACCGCAAGATCACCGTGCCCGGAAACTTCCAGGGGTGAGCAGCTTCAGGGCCAGTCCCTCTCTTTCCACGTCATTCCCATGGCCAGGGGGAATGGGCTCTCTGTGTGATTCATATTGGGGAGCAGGGCCTGTCTGCCAGGGCTGGGCACAGGGAGGGCACTTGTCCCCATGGATAGTAGTGTTTGTCCTGCAGACACTCTGGAGCCCAGTGCATCACCTGCTCCTACAAGGCCAGCTCAGGGCTGCTGTACCCTCTGGAGAGGGGCTTCATCTACGTGCATAAGCCCCCCGTGCACATCCGCTTTGACGAGATCTCCTTTGTCAACTTTGCCCGCGGCACCACCACCACCCGCTCCTTCGACTTTGAGATCGAGACCAAGCAGGGCACCCAGTACACCTTCAGCAGCATCGAGAGGTGGGTGTGGGCTGTGGGGCCAGCCTGGCAGTGCCCACCACGGCTCCCCAGCATCCCCAGCGCGACTGTGCCCTCTCTCACAGGGAGGAGTACGGGAAGCTCTTCGACTTTGTCAATGCCAAGAAGCTGAACATCAAGAACCGGGGGCTGAAGGAGGTATCAGCCACATGGGGCTGGGCTCACGCCCGCTGGCGCTAGCACTGCCTTCTCCCAGAATCCGGCTGCTTTTCCCTCTTTTTTTCACCTCTTTTTTCTCTCCTTGCCCTTATAGAGGAAAAAGGTCCGTGCGATATCCCTTCCTCTTTGTCCTCCTCCGGGTGCAGGTTTCCTGTGCATGGCCGTGGTGGTCTCTGACTAACCCAGTAACCCCAGCGTGGTGTGTGAGGGCCCCTCTAACCCCCATAACTTCTCTGCCCCGCTCCGGGCCCTGAGGGGGGAAGGAGGGGACATGGCTGTGTCTGTCCCCTGCCCTGTGCATGCCCGGGGCTGTGCTCACTCAGGGCTGTGTTCCAGAGGGGGACACAGGGAGCAGCTCTCATCCTGCCTCTCCACAGGGAATGAAGCAGAGCTATGATGAATATGCCGACTCTGATGAGGACCAGCACGATGCGTACTTGGAGAGGATGAAAGAGGAGGGCAAAATCCGGGAGGAGAATGCCAATGACAGCAGTGATGGCTCCGGGGAGGAGACAGGTGAGGGCTGGGTCTGTGAGGGGCTGCTATGGTGCTCCATCTCCTGCTCCCCATGATGATCTGAAGCACTGAGCTCTTGCTTTCTCCTCCAGATGAGTCCTTCAACCCTGGAGAAGAGGATGATGACGTGGCTGAAGAGTGAGTAGAGGCCAGGCAGGGCCCTATCCAAAAGCCCCATAGGAAGGTGCTGTTCTAGGGCTGTGTGAGCATTGAGAGATGCTCATAGCATGACTGCGATCACCTGGATTTGGGAATGTTGGGCAGCTGGGGCAGTTCTGGACGCACTTCATTGTAATGATATTTGGCAGTATGAGGGAATTCTGGAAGAGCTCGTGGGGAGGTCTTGACTGCACTTTTTGGGAAAGAGAACAGTTGGGAGGAGGGTTAAAGCCCCAAGCTGGGGTGAGGATGGGTGGGAGTCAAGGGGGGAGCTTGAAGCTGAGCCCTGGCGCCATGAGAGCTCCAAATATCCAGGAAGCAGAACACAATGAGCCGTGTTTGTGGAAGGCCACTCCCCTGAGGGCTGTTAACGGGAGCAGGGCAGTTCCAGCCCAGGAAGCCTCAGAGCTGTGGTGTCTGGAGGCACCTCTGAGGCTGGTGCCCCCCTGCAGGTTTGACAGCAATGCGTCGGCCAGTTCCTCCAGCGGTGATGGCGACAGTGACCGTGACAAGAAACCAGCCAAGAAGGCCAAGATCGTCAAGGACCGCAAGCCCCGCAAGAAACAGCCAGAGGTGAGTGGGCTGCTGTGGGAGCAGGACCAGCTCCTGGAGCAGGATCAGGCAGGTCACAGCCCCACCTGAGCTGCCTCACCTCAGCTTCTGCAGCACTCACCAGTGCCCTGGCCAGAGCTGTTGTCCAGGCCAGGCATTACTGCCTCCGGATGGATCCAAGCTGAGCCTCTCCCAAGGACACGTTCCCATGCCCAGCCTATCCTGGTTGTTGTTGGGCTGTTCTCCAGCAGCCTGACTCCCAGCTGTGACCTTCCAGCCCCTCTCCTAGAGCTGCAGCTGGATTGCTGGGGCATGCAGAGGCGAGCAGAGCCCAGTCCCGAGGTGTTGGTTGAGGGATACATTGGGGTTCCATGGGTGTTCTCCACCTCCCAGAGCAAGAAGGGGAAGGACCCCAACGCTCCCAAACGCCCGATGTCAGCCTACATGCTCTGGCTGAATGCCAGCCGGGAGAAGATCAAGTCGGACCACCCTGGCATCAGCATCACCGATCTGTCCAAGAAGGCTGGGGAGCTCTGGAAGGCCATGTCCAAGGAGAAGAAGGAGGTGAAGGATGGGAGGCCCAGGGCAGAGCTGGGCCTGGTACAGGAGGGGAGGCTGGATATGGAAGACCCCTCCTTGCTCCTGGAAGCCTGGAGCTGCACACATGGGGAGTTGGGAAGGGGTGGGGACATCCTTGGGCTGGTGAGCTGGGTGATCAGAAGTGGGAGCAGGGTGGGGTGCTGGAGGATGGTGGAGGAGGAGGAGGGGGGGCCTCGCTGACCCTGTGCTCTGGCTGCAGGAGTGGGATCGGAAGGCGGAAGATGCCAGAAGGGACTACGAGAAGGCCATGAAGGAGTACACCAAGTCCGATAGCCACAGGGGGTGAGTGTGCTGGCAAGGGGCTGGCAGGGCTTGGCCCCCCAAAATCAGGCTGTTCCTGGGAACAGTGCACTACCAGCCAGGTAATGCAGCACCTCTCCCATCTGCCCACCCAACCCCATGCAGGGAGAGGTCGAAGAAGAAGAAGAAGAAGCAGGAGAAGCTGGTGAAGGGGAAAGGGGACAAGAAAGGTGCCACCTCCAAGTCCTCATCTTCCAAGTCCCCAGCTAAGGGCATGAGCGAGAGCTTCAAGAGCAAGGAATTTGTGTCTAGCGATGAGAGCTCCTCTGCAGAGAGCAAGAAGGAGGTGGGGGGGGTCACAACTTGGGGAGGTCCTGGTCCCTCTTTCCTGGGGAACAACTGTCTGGGAGGGTCCCAGCCCCTATTCCTTGGGGAACATCCCAGTGGTTCCTGCTGGAGAGGCTGGGTCCTTCTGGTACCTCATGTCTGTGGTACTTGGACATCCCTCAAGGTGTCCCCAAGTCACCAACATCACTCTGTCCCCACTGTAGTGGGGAATACTGCTCTGCCTTCATCGTCCCCTGCTGACCTCTTGTCCCCCACCTGCAGGACTCAGAGGACGAGGGAGCTGCCAGCCCACCCCCCAGCTCAGAGGACTCTGCATCCGGTTCAGATTAGCCCGATCCCAGCTGGCTCCAGGATGGATCCCAGGTTGGGAGAGGACTGGGTGGGCCAGCCCTATGGCAGGGACCAAGGTCCTGGGCTCTGGATGGCTCCCACCTGGGAGCAGGGCCAGTTTCCCTGTGCCCTCAGCACCCCGTGGTGGCAGGAGGTGCCAGAGGCTCCTCAGTCCGTCACCTTCTATCCCATCAATTTTTTTTTTTCTAAACACTTGGGTTTCTCTCCTTTTCTTTTCTTCCCTCGTTGGTTTTTTTTTGGTGGGTTTTTTTTTGTTTTGTTTTTTGGGGTGGTTGTTTTTTTGTTTGTTTTTTTTGTGTTGTTTTTTGTATTTTGGGTCTGTTCACATGGCAACTCGGGTTAAATAAAAAAAAAAAAAACAAAAACCACTGATGGTGTTTGTGTGGGTGTGGGGCTGGCTCTCGCATCCCTCCTTCCTTCCTTCCTGCAGCCATCCGGGAGCTCATTCCCTGCCTTGAACCGCTTCCAGGGCTGACTTCACTCTCTCTCCACCCTCCATTAGCGGCCCCCAGCCCCTGCTCAGCCATCAGGGCACCTAATTACAGCCCCTCGCTCGATCCTGATGCCATCTGGGGGTTTTTCTATGTCCCTTATGAGGGGGTTGATCCGATTAAGGCGTTTCCCCTTCGGTGTTGATTGCAGCCGATTCCGGGTCTGGAACCAGCCCCGGGGGGACCCCATGGCTGCCTGTTCCCCCCTCCTTCCACTGCCTTTACTGGCACCTGTGAGATGGGGCTGCGGGGAAGCAGGAGCCCCCCGGGGCGGAACTCGCCGGCCACCGGTGGGTACAAGGGACCCTGGATGCCCAAATGGTGGGGGGGCTCTATTGTCACAGCAACCTCCACCTAAATAAGCATTACTGCACCTCTGGAGCAGATCCACGGTTGGAGGACCCCGGGAATAGGATAATTTGCAACTGGCGGGGGGCCCATGAGGTGTCCAGGGGGTCGTGCCCGGCTGTTCCGGTACTCGAGGGTGATTCGGGGGGTGCTGGAGGTCTCCAGCGTGTCTCCCCACCCCCATTTTGGCGGACTCTCTAGCCACCCCTCTCTGTGGTCCGCGCCACGCGGCGCCGCTCTGCCCCACCCCTCTCCGCTGTCGGGGGCGTGGCCGGGGCGCTTCTGAATATGCATGAGCAGCGCTGGTGGAGGGTGAGTAGGGATCTCTGCCAGCATGGGGCTGCGGGTAACCGGGATCTCACTGGGCCCGTGGTGCCCGCTGGGGGACCACGCGGCTTCGGCCCCGACGGGCAGCATGGGCCCGGGACCCCCGAATTGAGTGGGGGGCTTCGTTGTCACGGGGACGGCGCTAGGCCGCGGTCACGGCCTACTCAGCCACTCGATCGGAGGCTTCGTTGCCGTGGCAACGAGGCTAGGCCGTGCGGCTGGAGGACCCCGAAGGGCCGAGCCGCATCCCGGGGCCCCGCCGCCATCCCGGGGTGGGAAACGGGCCCGATGGTTTCCCCGTGGAAGGCGAGAGGAGGGGGTTCTTGGGGAGGGCGGACCCCGGCGGGGCAGGAGGAAGTGAGGCGAGGAGGGGAGGGAGGGGTTGAGGGCAGGGGAGAGAGGGCAGGGCCGGGAGGAGGCACCGAGCGGGTTTTTCCTGTCCCCGTAGCCCCGGTGAGTCACGGGAGAGGCGGTGGCAGCAGCGCGAGACCCGTGCGGACAGTAACCCCTCCTCCCCGCCCGCTCTGCGCCCCCCCCACGTGTGTCCCCGGTCCGCCCCCGACATGAGGCTGATGTGGAGAAGGTGAGTGGGGGCACCCGCGGCCCCTGAGAGGGGCTGGCCGAGGGTCTCGGGGGACCGGGCGGCGCTTCCCGGGCTGCCGGGGGGGGGAAGGGGGGGGCGGGGCTGACCTGGGCAGGGAGCTGAGGTGGGGATTGGGGCAAACTGGAGGCCAGCTCAGCGCTGGGGAATTGGCGAAGGTCTGCGAGAGTGACACGTGTGTGTTGGGTCAGGTTAGTGCAGGGTCAGACAGGTAAAGGAAGGGCCCCACGGCGTTACGGGGTGTAGCATGGGGTCCCTGTGGTTACGGGCGAGTGGAGGCTGCGTCTGGGTCTGCTGCCGGGGCCAGGCTGGCTCAGGTGAGCTGGCACCACGGTGTGATCACCATTTGGCACAGCTGAACAGGACTTGGCATAGGGCCCCACAGGGTGGTTGGGATCCCCCAGGCTCGGAGCGCTCCCCAAAATGATTCTCCCTCTCTTCCCAGAAGCTGACCCTGTGCTGTGCCCCCCCACATCCCTGCATCACCATGGCCTCCCAGCCGCAGCCCCTGCACCCCGCTGTGCCCTGCACCTCCCCTGCTGGAACTGGAGGGGCCAGGCTGGCTGGCAGCACCGATAAAGGTCAGTACCCCGGCCTGGAGGGATTGGGGCAGGGAAGTTGCTGGGGCAGCCCCACAAGGGCTGTTCCCAATTGTGAGGGGCCGCACCACTCCACTGACCCCATTCCCCTCCCTCGCTCTCTGCAGGCAGCGTGCGCCCCAAGCCACCAGTGTGGCCCAAGCCTCACATGCTGCCCAAGCCAGCTGTGCCTGCCAAGCCCCCAGTGCCACCCCCCACGCCGGGCCTGCGTCATCCCCGGCCCGAGCTGCCCTCGGCCGAGAAGATGAACCGCCTGGCCGGGCCCCAGCCCTACAGTGGGGCAGGCATGGGGGGCCCCCTCCGGCGCCCCTCCTTCACTGTCAGATCACCCAAGACCCACAATGAGAAGGGG
This sequence comes from Nicator chloris, assembly GCA_013400495.1. NCBI lineage: Eukaryota > Metazoa > Chordata > Aves > Passeriformes > Pycnonotidae > Nicator > Nicator chloris. The sequence goes on along the minus strand of WAAE01001754.1, from coordinate 140,161 downwards.
CTCTCGGCACCCCTGGTCACAGGCACTGAGGAGGAGGTGCCCCTGGCCCCGCCAACCCCCTCATGCAAGGGACCAGCACCCTTCAAGGTGATGCCAGTGCTGGTGGCCGCCAGGCCAGAGCAGTTCCCAGGCACCACCGTGGAGGAGATCCTGGCCAAGATGGACAGCAGGGAGGGCCCAGGCAGCTCAGACCGGGCCTGGCTCTCACCCTTCTGCATCGACCCATCCTCTCGCTTTGGTTCCAAGACCTTTGCTGCCTTCCGGAAGCGTCCCAGCAGGGAGGCAGATGGAGACCCTGCCAGGGAAGCCCCCCAGATGCCCCGACCTGTGGCAGGCGAGCTGGAAATGGGGAATGATGGACACCCTGTGGCTGAGATGAGGTGAGGGCACACGGACCAACACCAGGAGGAGTGGCAGTGGCAACAGTGGATATCACTCCAAGCCATCCCCAGGGGTGGGAATGTACCAGAGCTGAGGTTTGGTCGCCAGCATGGCACCCAGGTTCCTCCTGAGCCTCTCTCCTGAGCCTTCATGGGAAGGCCGAAGCAGTCGGTGCCAACTGCAGAATGGGCTGTCCCAGGCCAGGAGCTGCCTGTTGGGCAGGCTCCGAGCCAGCCCCTAGGCTGGGAGTAACAGGCAAGGGGTCGCTCCCCCAGGAAATGCTCCCGATTTTCCAGCCTTGCTGTTTTTTCCCTGCTGGCCCATGGCAGGGGACAGAGAGCAGTCAGATTGGCGGGACTCTCAGCTGCAGGATGTCCTGGGCCAGGGCTTGGCCACACTCCCGAGAGCCGGGCACTTCAGGGAGAGCTGGGTGGGGGCTGCTCTGAAACAGAGTGTGAGAAACTCAGTCCCAAAGGACTGAAAACTTTCCAGAAGGGGAGCTGGAGCCACTTTGCCTCCTTCCCTGCACAGTCCAAGCCAGTGACTATGCAGCTGTGGCAGGGCCCAACCCCTCTACCCTGCGTCCTTTAAGGGTGTTTTGAGGCATGGGTGCTTCATGGGTGGTGGGAGAATAGCACTGAAGCACACAGTGGGATTTACCCTCCTTCCCCTTTTCTTTCTGCAGCAGCTCCCCCCCAGCTGGGCCGAGCTGTGCCAGGGACCCCTGTGGATACCGGAGGCCGCCATCCCCTCCTGACGTGAGTGCTGGCCTCGCTCTCTGGCGCCATGGTGGCTCCGCTCCTGGGCTCTCTCGTTCGGGGCTCTTCTGTCTCCTCCGGGGCTCCCTCTCTGCGGGGTGCGTGTCTCTCCTTTCTCCTTGGGTTGCTGGCTGCCCCTTCCTGGGGGGGGTCAGTGCCCCCTGTGCTGAGAGCCCAGTGTGAGGCCCAGGGCTGTGGGGGTGGTGTGTGCCAATCTGGTGCCAGGCGTGGGCAGGGAGCAGCTGTGAGTCACCAGCTGAGGTTTGGTTACCCGGCAGGTATGTGGCAGGGGAGGCCCTAAGGGCACCCCGCCAGCCCCTTTCCCCGTGCCATGCTCACTTGGGACAGTGACCCGGACACCAGACCATGGTGACACTGCTGGTGGCAGCCTGGGCAGCAGCACCAGGTCACCTCAACAAGGGGACAAACACCAGCGGTGCTGGGCAGGGGAATGCCAGTCACAGACAGGGTATGGGGCTGTGCTGGCAGTTCTGACTTCTTCCTGCTTCATTTCTTCTCTCCATCTGTCCAGATGCTCTGGGGGCAGTGAGGGGCCAGGCAGGGAGCAGGGCTGGAGCACCAGGAGCCGCCCCAGCTGAGTGACACAGGAGCAGCCTGATTCTGGCATGCAGCACTGGCACTTCCTGCCCTGGGTACAGGGAGGGGAGCAGGGCTGGATGGAGTGACCCTCCAGAGATTTGAGGGACTGGCTTTGGGATGGATGATGTTTGGAGGTGCCTCTTGAGTGACATGACCCCCTGCTGACTTTTTCTACAGCTTTCTACTCTACAGCTGGGTGCCCTCGGACCTCCAGGCTCCCCAAGGCCCCCCATCTGCCCACCCTCAGCCCCAGGAGCTCCTTTCCGGCCTGCCGAGCCCTCTCCCCCAGCCCCTGGCTCCCCTGATGCCCCCTCTGAGCTCCTGGCCCCTGACTCCCCCACACTGCCCCCTGGTTCCCCCAAATCCCCCCCTTGGCCTCCAGTCAAGGTGCCCATCAGCTCCATCCAGGCCCCAGGCGCTCCCTCAGCCACCAAACCCCAGCTCAGAGTGTCCCATTCCCCCTGCTCCCCACACACTCCAGGGGAGGGATCCCCTGCCACTGCCAGCCCCCCTGGCACTCCTGAACTGCCCCCACAAGTCACCTGCCCCCCCGGCTCTCCTGAGGCTGCTGCCAAGTACCTGGGTCCCCCCATTCCACCCTTTGCCAAAGCCTCTCGTCCCCCAGGCTCCCCAGAGGGACCTGATGACTCCGCAGTGTCCCCACAGTCCTGTGAGGGTCCTGATTTCAATCTCCCTCCCCGGCATGTGGGGCTCCGGTGCCCCTCAGAGGGGGTACTGTGGCCCCCACCCATGGGGCAGGGCCTGAGGGAGCTGGGGAGCTCGCTGAGTGCCCTGCCCCAGCCTGAAGACCTTTTGTTAGAGCCCTCCCTGGGCAGCAAGTCCGGCTGGAACCTTTCCCAGTCCTTTGAGTGGACATTCCTGTCGTCGGGAGCACGTTTGCCAGCCTTCCCTCCCCACTCCCCCATCCAGGAGACACCTGACTCAGGGCTCTCCGAAGAGGGCGAGTCAGATGGGGAGGCTGCAGCTCCCAGCCCTCCAAAGGACAGCAGGTCTGAAGGACCTGACAGCCAGCAGGCAGAGGGGGCTCCATGCCCAGGGGGTCCTGTGGCCCAGCGAGAGGCTGAGGGCTCAGCAGAGGAGGAGGAAGAGGAAAGGGAGGCAGAGCAGGCAGCTCTCATGTCCCATTCCCCACTTCACGTGACAAAGCCTGGCCAGGACCCAGCTGAGCCGGAGTCCCCCACCCAGCCCAGCCTCACCAAAGCTCCCCTCCTGGATCCAGTTGTTCCAGCTGACTCAGCCTGGGCAGGTGATGGCCCTAAGAGCCTGCAGGGTCCCAGGGGCCCAGGCCAGGCTGAAGGATCGTCACAGGACCCTGATCCCCATGCTGACCCAGGCTGGCTGACAGAGCTGTTGGCGTCACCCGGGGTCCACAGCTCTCCAGAGGTGAGGGGTGTGGGGGGCTCTGTGGGGTCGGTGTGCATTGGGTTCCTCCTCCCTGCCCTCCACTGAGCAGTGGGATGGGACAGGACAGACGGGTGGGTGAAGGCTGAGCAGGACTGTGTGCTGAGGGGCAGGTGATGGGGTCTGCCCCCACCTTGGGATGGGCCCTGCTGTGCTGTATCCGCAGGGTGCTTCTCTCCTCCCCAGGTCCACTGCTGTGGGAACCAGGGTTGCTCACCCCTCAAACTCCTCTCCACTTTCTAACCTCCTTCCTCCCTCTAACTCTTCTCCCCTTTTTTCCACCAGAACCTGCTGGGCTGGTCACGGAAAGACCTTTGCAGTGAGTTTGGCATTGGCCATCCTCGCCAGGACAGCACCTTTGGCTGGAGCCACCCAGGTGTGTCCAGGGAGAGAGACTGGTCTGTTGAGACCAAGCAGGACCAAGAATTTGGGACCAAATCCAGCTGGGATGGCACCCACAGCAACAAGGACAGCACTGCCCGGGAGAGCTGGAGCGGTGACTACAGAGCAGCAGAGCTGATGGGGGACACAAAACTGGGCTGCAGTGACTGGTCCCAGTCCCTTGGTACTGGGAAGAGCTGCCCGCAGGATCCAGATTTCAGTGCCAGCACAGCCAAGTGGGGCCAGGGCTATGGCAGCATGAAGGAGCTTGGCTCCAGACAGGCCAACTGGGGCCTTGGCAGGGGACATGTCCAGGAGCTGGACAAGGAGCTGCGCTCCGGGCAGCCCGCCTGGGCAGGCAGGTACAGCAGTGGGGACACGGAGATGAATGACAGGGAGCTCACCTCTGACTGGGCCAGTAAATACAGCAGCCGGGATGCTGGGAGCAAGGACAAGAATTTAACACTGGGTTGGGCTGGCAGATCCAGCACTGGGGATGCTGGGAGCCCAGATAAGGAGTTCAGCCCTGGCCGGCCAGCCTGGGACAGAAGATATAACCCTAGGGACATGGAGAGCCAGGACCGGGAGTTCAGTCCCAGCTGGCCAGCCTGGACTCGGGAGTACAGGGACACAGAAAGCCAGGACCAGGAGTTCAGCCCCAGCCAGCCGACCTGGACTGGTGAAATCAGGGACATGGAAAGCCAGGACCGGGAATTCAGCCCGAGCAGGCCGGCCTGGGATGACAGATCCAGCACCAGGGACACAGAGAGCCAGGACCGGGAATTCAGCCTCAGCAGGCTGGCTGAAGCCAGTGAATGCAGCACCAGGGACCTGGAGACCCAGGATGAGTTCATTCCCAGCAGAGCAGCTTGGGGTGACAGATCCAGCACCAGGGACACAGAGAGCCAGGACCGGGAATTCAGCCCGAGCAGGCCGGCCTGGGATGACAGATCCAGCACCAGGGACCTCAAAACCCAGGACAGTGAATTCATGTCCAGCAGAGCAGCCAGGGATGTCAGGCACAGCACCAGGGACACAGAGACCTGGAATGGGGAGCTGTTCAGCCCCAGCAGAGGTGTCTGGGATGACAGATGCAGCACTAGGGATGTGGAGGCTCAGGACAGAGAGTTGAGCCCTAGTGGAGCAGCCCAGGATGGGCAACACAGCTCCATCACCTCCAGGGAGGAAGAGCATGAGCTGATCCCAGCCCAGCTGAGCTGGCCTGGTGAGGGCAGCATCAGGCAGACCAGGCTGGTCAGGGTTGGTGAGGACATGCCCAGCTCCTGTTGCCCCAGTTCTCCAGCCCAGGAGCCCACCTGGGGCAGTGCCCACCAGGAGGAGCGTGACAGCTGCGGCAGCAGGGACTGGACTGAGGAGCTTGGAGGAGCTGAGTGCCAGAACCAGTTCAGTGTCATTGGGAGAGAGCAGGTGCCAGACTTCAGCAGAGCCAGAGCCTCGGATGGCTCCATGTCCAGGGTCCTGCTACAGCCCCAGGCAGGCTTGCACGGGGATCTCTATCTGGACATGGGCAATGCCCGCTGGAGCCAGGACCTGGACAGCTGGAGTGTGGAGCCAAAGGATGCTGAGGCCAGGCGCCAGGAGTGGGCGAGTGCCTTCAGTGCCCGCTGTGCCGCCCGCAGCTGGGACCTTGGTACAGGGGAGCAGAGCCTGGAAGGGGACACCAGCACAGAGCATGGGTAAGAAGGGCTCCAGTGGTTGCAGGGAGGGAGCAGCTTCCCCTGAGGCAGACAGAGGGGGAAGGGCAGGGCTTCTGTTATCCAGGGCTAGAGCAGGTATGGGGTTTTGTCTCCCAAGCAGGTCGGCCCTCAGCCCTTTGATGGGTGACATTCCAGCTGATCCCCTGGCTGTGGAGCCCCCCTGGAGTGAGTCACCCAGCCCCTCCGAGGAGGAGAGGGATCCCTCTGAGCCAGCTGCTGCCCCACAGAGCCCCAGGGCCCCCCTTCTGCTGCCAGAGGCTGCCAGTGGGATCCCAGCGGACACACGAAGTGAGGAACAGCCCTCAGACCATCCAGATGGGGAGAGCTCCTCCAGCTGGGGGGAGCAGCAGCTCTCTCTGGCTAGCCCCCAACCCAAGGGGTCCATGGAGCAGGGGCAGGAATTTCCTCTTCTGGAGGTGAGTGGAAGTGGGGAGGTTCCAATCACCCTGTATAGCCTGGGACTGCCTGGCTGTCACAGAACATGTCTGTCAATGAGGCTCTCTGACCTTGCTGCCCTCAGGGACAGCCATGGATTGAGGGCCCCCAGCACTGCTGTGGGGGCTTGTGGGTGTGCTGGCTGGGGTGGGCGGTCCCTGGGCTCCCTGTGCCAGTTCTGACCTGTCCCCTGGGCTTGGCAGGACACAGAGCTCCTGGACAGTAGCGTGTTCCGCTGCAAGGCGAGCCTGGGCCGCAAGCGCCAGCACCGAGCACCATCCCTGCGCCCCACCGCCACCGAGGGGGAGAGCTGGATCTTCCAGGACACCACACGTGAGCCCAGCAGAGATGGGGATGGGAGCAGGGTGTCTATCCTGGCACACTGTTGCGGTGACACTGTCCCTGTGTCTTCACAGAGCCCCGGCCAGCCCCAGCAGCGTCCTCCAACGAGGAGGCAACAGAGGAGCCCCGGAGCTGGCAAATGTGCAGCTCACCCTCGGGCAGGGGGGTCAAGGTGCCACTCTTTCCTGGCCTCAGCTCCTCTGCCATCAAGGTGAGTCCCTTGGACTCCTCGCTGCAGGGTGGAAGAGAAGGTGGAACACAGGGAAACTGAGTCAGGGTGGGGTTGGGGTCTGACTAAAGACAGGGAAGTGGCAGTGAGGGGATTTGGGGGGCAGAGCACTGTGTTTCTCCCTGACCTCTCTCTCTGCCCCCAGGCCAAGCTGAGGGGTTCCAACCGCTCAGCCGAGGAGGGGACATCGTCAGGGGACAGCAAGGGGACCCCTCCTAAAGACCCCCATGTGCAGCGCTCCAAGTCCTGCAAGATCCCTGGTGTGAGTGGGAAACCCCCAACCCTGGCCCCCAAGCCAGAAAAATCCTCAGGGTGAGTGTGGGGCCAGGGTCCTCATGGAGGCAAAAGAGTGGCTGGGGGGATCAGTTTGAGTCCCTGGACTGCTTTTGGGAGGCTCATGCTGAAACTCTGCCAATACCCCAGATCCAAGGCCTCTCCCCCCCACTGGCTGCAGGCGCTGAAGCTGAAAAGGAAAAAGCCTTGAGCAGGGTGAGTGTGGGATTTGAGGCAGTGCTGGGGACACACGATCCCAGCTCAAGCTTCCCCATATCTGCACTGCTGGGGGTAGCCCCCACCCTCCTCTCTGCTCTGGCTGGGTCCCCCTGGGCTGGGTCACCCCTGGGGGGACCCTGCAGGGTCCTCACCCCCTCCCCCCTGTGTCACTTCCAGGCTCACTCCCCGATGCTGAGCTGACGGCCCCTTCCCATGGGGACACACAAACACACACACACACCTATGCACTTTGTACAAGTTTGCAGGGTCCCTGTCTTCTCAACACCTCTTCCCCATCCCCTCATTATACCCCGTGCCCTTGGTCCCCAAGGGGTGGGGATGGGCATGAGCCCTTCCTTGCCCTCTCCCCCTGCTCGTGTATGGCCCTGGACACAGGGCAATGGGTCTTACTTGTGGTGCCGCTGCCACAGACAATAAAACCTCACTGGTCAGTTCAGAGAGTTCTGGCTCTTCTCCTGGGCCGTGGGCGAGGATCACAGGGATCCTCGAAGAGGGGACCCTGCAACTGCCATTGCCCACAGAGGAGCTGTGCAGGAAACAAGGGACACCTCCAAAACCCCTCTGTGCCCACCCTGGGTGCACCCAGCCAGACCCCCTGGCCTTGCCCAAATGCCAAGTGGGTCCTGACAGCAAGACTTTATTGTACTCTGAGGGAGGGGGAACACCCCTAGGGGAGGCCTGGGAGCACCCGGGGGGGGCTGAGCGCCTCATATCTTGCAAATGAAGGGCAGCCGCCTCTTGCAGCGCATGTTCCTCCAGAGCCCATCTGGGGAGAGAAGAGAGGTGATCAGCCCATTGCCCACTAGACCCCCTCCAGCCCCCAGGGATAGCCTCCCAGATACCTTATACCAGCCCCCCAGTGTCACCTCCCCAGGCTGAGCCCCTCAGCACCCTCCCCCCATCATGGGCAGGGACTACCCCAGCGCCCCCCTGGAGCCGTCCCATAGAGCCCTCACTGACTGTTGGTGCAGAGGGCGGTGTAGAAGCAGCGGCCAGGCAGGGGGTGCCTGGGAACCCACTGGCTGTAGTTCCAGGGGCTCTGGTCCATCTGGCGGACAACATCCAGCTCGGGATTGGGATCTGCCAGGGGAGAAAGTGTGCTTTCTCCAGCACTGGGGACAGTGGGATGGGAATGGGACATACAAGGTGGGCACTAGGGATACCGGGACAAGGCTGGAGCACTCTGGTGTGCACTGAGAACACTGGGAATGGGATTGGGGAACCCAGGTTGAGCATTGGGAATCGTGGGATGGGGCTGGGATGCCCAGGGTGGGCACTGGTAACACAGGGAGGAGACACGGTGCTCCGATGGGTGCGTGGCAGGGGTCCTTACAGCGGGCTGGCTGATGGCACCGATCCAGACCTGGCCAGCCCTACATTGCCGGTGCGCCAGGAGCAGCAGGAAAGTGTTGGTGCGGGAATCATGGATGGAGGCCAAATGCCCATGGAAGCACCGGGTACAGATGCGCTGCAGGGACACAGCGGTCACAAGGGGCACTGGTGCCCCCACCCTGACCTCCCACCCAACCCACCCGATCCCACCTGCGCACGGCGGAAGCTTCGGCAGCAGGAGATGACGTAGCGGCAGGTGGTGGTGCCTGGCATGCTGGGGACATCCGACTGCCTGCTTGTCACTGGCCCCTGGGCACCCGCTGTACTCCTCGGGCATCTCCAGCCCAGTCACATCCTCCTCATCCTCCACCACAGGGCTGGCAAGAGCTGAGGACACCAGCTGGATCACCCTGGGATCATGGGTGTCCTCAGGATGTCCCTGCAGGCAGGTGGGGGTGTGGGGGGCACTCACCAGAGTGGCTGATGGGAACTGTGCCCAGCAGGGCCAGGGCAATTAGCAGGCAGAGCTACATGGCACAGGGACACTGGGGACACCACTAGCACCCTTGGGAGATCCCAGAGCCCTATCACCCTTGGCCACCCTGGGCACACTCCCATAGGCCCTCTGCCACCCCCAGCATCACCCTGTCCTCCCTACGTCCCCTCCAAAATGCCCCCATATGCCCACTGTCCCTCCACCATCTCCCATGCCACCCCATGCCCCGTCCCCTCTACCACCCCCAGTGCCATCCCCTACAGACCCCAGCCCTCCTGTGCCCACCATGTGCCCAGTTCCTCACTTCCAACCCTTGGGTCACTCCCTCCCCTGGGCATCCTGTGTCATTCTGTCCCCCACCATGTTTCTTCCACCCCTGGCACCCCAGAGCCCCCCAGTGCCAGACTCAGGAACCCCTAACCCTGGCAGCTGAGGGCTGAGCCCACCCCCATGTCCCTGTCTCCACTCCTCACCTGGGTCTTGGGGGGCTTTGCCCACTGCCACCCTTATATCAGTGATAGGGACACGTGTCCCCAACCACAGCCTTGTGACACCCCCAACCACACACAGCTTGGGACATGCTGGGGGGGCCCTGCCAGCACCCTACCCAGCCAGTGCCTGGAGGCATGAAGAGGAGGCTGTGGTAGTTTGGAGTGCAGGGTGTGGGGAGGGGGCTGTGGGAATTTGGTGTGCAGGTTGTCAGTACAGGGGCTCAGGGAGATTGGGGTACAGGGGCTGGAGGGGTTGGGGTGCAGGGGTGCTCAGGGCATGGAGATGAGGATTGGGGTGCAGAGTTTCCAGGGCGGGTATGCTCAGCTGCAGGCCGGGGCTGGGGGGATGGTCAGGGGAATGGGAGGTTTAGGGGGGGGCTCAAGGGAATCTGTGGGCAAACGGCCAGGCCGGACCCAGGGGGCCATGGCCATTGGGAAGGAAATGGCCCTTGGGCAAGCATGGCTGGCGGGAGATGGTATCAGCACCCCAACATCCCCACTGCAACCCCACCCCAGGACACACCGCACCCCATACACCCGCCTTGCACGCCTCAAACTGAAGCAGCCCCCATCCCTACACCCCCAGCCCTTTCACCCCCCTAGCACGCACCCTCTGCCTTGGGCACCCCTGTGCACCCCCTCCTCCCTGGGGGCCATGTGTGTCCCACTGCAGGGACACCCCCTGTCACCCCAATGTCCCCATGGTGTCCCCACGGCCAGGCTGGGTGGCGCAATGCTGTGGTGGTGACATGTGGCCCTGTCACCCCTATAAGGGAGACAATGGGCAGAACCCCCCGTCCAGCCCCCAGGTGAGGCACAGGGATGGGGACAGGGACATGGAGGGGGAACATCAGAGTGTGCTCAGCCCCTGGCTGCTGGAGTGGAGACTAGGGGTGGGCATCCCTGAGGTTGGGACGAGGGTGTCAGGGGGACACAGGAGGTCTCTGGGATGCCAGGAGTACATGGGAGTGGCACAGGGGATGGTGGAGTAACAGCGGGGATATGGGGCACAGAGGGGCAGGATGGGGTGAGGGACACAAGGTGGGACTGGTGGTGGCAGAAGGACCACAGAGAGAATGGATTGCTACCAAGGGTGGCAGAGGGGTGCTGGACCATGGCGGGGGGTGGCCAAGGGTGACAGGGCTGCAGCATCTCTAGAGGGTGGTGGTTGTGTCCTCAGTGTCCCTGCATGTCCCACTGCCATGTGGCCCTGCCTGCTGCTCGGTCTGGCCCTCCTGGGCACTGTCCCTGCCAGCCACCCTGGTGAGTGTCCCCCTGCCCCAGTGAGTGCCCCCCACACTCCTGCCCACTCCCAGGGACACCCTGGGGACACCCTCAGTCCCTGCCACCCCAGTGCTACGCCCACTGATGCCACATGCTTGGGGCTGGCGGTGGGTGGCAGAGGGACCCCCAGTACCAACCCTTCACCTCCTCTGCCCTGCAGCCCCCCACCAGCTCCAGGAGGTTCCCAATGGTGAGACCGCCCGGCTGTACTACATCGTGGTGAAGAAGCTGCGCACCTATTCAGGTGCCCAGGTGAGGGGACATGGGGTGCGGGGGGTACCAGGATGCCAGGCCATGCCTGTGCCACAGCAGCACTGCCGGGAGGTGCCCATGGGCACAGGCGAGTGCCTGGTGCCAGCCCGTGACTGTCCCACAGAACTACTGCCAGGAAGTGTACCAGGGCCAGCTGGCCTCGGTGCACAGCAGTGCCCGCAACCAAGAGCTGCAAAAACTGGTACAAACCTACATCATCTCACCCTGGATTGGAGCTGTCACCAGCTGCAGGGTGAGGGAACACCAGGGACAAGGGGCTGCTAGAAGGGTGCTGGGTGCTGGCGAGATCAGCTGTGGGCTGCTTTGGAGGGTGAAGTGCTGGGTACCAGGTGCTGGGGCTGCTTTGTGGGAGATGAGCCTGAGTATGGGGTGCTGCGGCTGGAGGCTGGGTTTTGAGGCATGAGGTTTTGGTTGCTGGGGCTGGTTTTTGGGGTCGACGGGCTTGGTAGGGGTGGTGGGAGCTGTCACTGAGGACTGATTTGTTAGCACAACAGGCAGGGAAGTGGGAGTCCTACTGGGAGGACTCCAGCCCCTGGAACTATGCAAACTGGGCGCCCACCCACCCCTTGCACATTGTCACCACCTGCACCACCCTCAACATCCGAGGTAAGGTCACCCACCCACCGTGTCCAGGCTTGGGGGTGCTGGGGAGGGGAGCACAGGCTACTGGGGCACTGGAGAAACACTGGGAGGGTACTGTGGGAAGGGGGCTACAGGGCACTGGGCGAACTGAGGGGAGCACCGAGGGCACTGGGAGGGGTTACAGGGCACTGGGGGAGCCAAGGGGGGGATGTAGGGGGCACTGAAAGTGGTTGCAGGGTACTGGGGGGCCCTGGGAACCACCCATGGCCCTGACACTGTCCTTGTCCCCAGACGGGCTGTGGCGAAGCCGCTTCTGCTTCGAGCTGCGCCCCTTCATCTGCCAGTATTGAGCCCCCAGTGCTGCCATGGCGTCCCAGTTCTTTTCACAGTAAAGCAGAGGTGCCCTGAGTTGCGTCTGTGTGAACCAGGGGCCTGGGGACAGGGCTGGGGGGTTGTGGGGGCAGCACGGTGAGTGGAGGGGGCAGCAACGTTTATTATCCCCAACCCCCCACCCCACCAGCACAGCACCCCCAGGCTGGTACAAAAATGGTGTGCCGGGTGTGGGGCTCAATGTGGGGTCTCGGCATGGATCTCAGTGCTGGAGGGGGCTGCCAGGGGGGTGCCAGCCATCCCCAGCTCCTTGGCTCGCTGCTGGCACTCGTGGGCCACCACCACGGGGCTGACAAAGGCCACCAGCACCACGGCGATGAGCCCCAAGTTCATCTGCAGAGGGGAAAAGTGTCAGGGCGGGGGGCTGTCCCTGACTGTTAGGCCAGGACACTTGGGGCAGCACCTCCATTTCCCCAGGAGCAGGATATCCATCCCTTTCTGGTGCAGGACCCCCATTTCTCATGGCATAAGACCCCACTACTCCTGGGGGAAGGACTCCATCCCTCCTGGGGCAGCATCCCCATTTCCCCAGGGGGCAGGACCCCCATTTTCCCATGGGATGAGACCTCCATTTCCTCATGTGGTAAGACCCCTTCCCTCCCAGGGTAGGACCCCCATTTCCCCGTGTAGTAGCCCCCCCCCCCCAACCATCACTTAGGGGACCCACAGGGCACACTCACATAGAAGGGGTCTCCCTGGAGCGGCCCCTGCACCAGGGCGACACAGGGGTACTGCAGCAGGGCCACCAGTGCCGACAGTGCCATGGCCAGCCCGTAGAGCTTCCCAAAGTGCTGCGGGGGGAACCTGCCAGGCACCCACATCACCAACGGGCATCTCCTGGCACCCCTACCCTGGCACCCTCCTGGCACCCTGACCCCTGACAACCCCAATACCCTGTCCCCTGACACCTCCACCATGTCGCCTGCCACCCTCCAGCCCTACTGCCATCCATTGCCACCCCATCCTGGCCATGCCACCCTGTCGCCTGCCATACCCGCAATGATCCTGTCACCATCCCCTGCCACCCTAAACCCTACGTCCCTCGTGGCCGTGGCTATCCCCACTCACGCTATGGCCAGGAAGGTGGCGTTGCCGCCATAGAGGAAAGAGCGGCTGATGACCTGCAGCACAAAGGTCCCGAACTGGACAGGCAGGACAGGCACAGCGGCAAACACGGAGAACAGCAGGCACTGTGCCACCGTCACCACCAGCGACAGCACTGCCGACCGCAGGTCTGCCAGCGCGGCCAAGATCCCTGTGGGCATGGGGATTAGGGCATGGGGACACAGCCCCCTCTGTGTCCCTTCTCCAGGTGCTGTGGGCTCAGGCACAGCGGTGGTGGCAGCAATGAGGGCATAGGGGACAGAGACCACAGGACCGGGACGAGTGGTTACCCCATAGTGTGGGGCCAAGGAGTGCTTCCACTTGGGGTGAAGGCCCGTGGGTGTAAATTATCCTCAGGACATGGGGCTGGGGGCTCAGTTGTCCTTGAGGTAGGGGGACAGTTACCCTCAGGGCAGGGGCCCTTTCCTCGCTTGTGCCGGTCGAGGATGAGGCCGTTCCAGGGGGCGCAGAGCACTCCGCAGAGCTGGGTGAAGGCGAAGGCGTTGGTGTAGGTGCTCACTGTGGGGGGACAGTGTCAGGCACGCAGGGCTGACTCCGGGGGTCCCCACCGTGTCCCCCATGCTGAACTGCCTTACCCAGGGCATGGTCCCCATGTGCCAGGTGCTCAAGCTGCGGGTTAAGGGTGCCGATGAACAGGTAGTGGCGCAGCTGCATCACCGAGAGCCAGGTCACATGCGAGACGAAGAGCCACGAGCAGGCGCAGGCCCGGAACGGGGTCCCGGGGGCGTCCTCACCTGTGCAGGTGTCAGGGCGGGGCCCATACAGACACACCCCCCCCGGCCACACCCATACCTTGTCCCTGCCACCCACTGGGGCCTCAAAGCCACCTTTATGACCCTGCCCGTTCAGATATGTCACCGTGACCACCCTTTGGCCACACCCACACACTCTTTATTTGCATACATCTGTCCTTCAGCCACGCCCAATAACAACCACGCCCACCCACCAAAGACCACGCCTCTTAATTTGCATATGCATAGCTGCCTTCCAACCACGCCATGCACAGCCGCGCCTGCCCAGGCCACACCCCTCCAGGCACCGCCCGCAGCCCCGGTGTGGTCACGCCGACCTGGTCAAGCCCCTCCCCAAATATAAGCCCCATCCCCCCGGATTAGACTCCCACTCCCGGCACCTCGAGCTATGGGGCGTTCCAGGGGTGTCTCCTCGGGTCCGGCCTCTCCCGGAGGCTGCTTGTCCTTGTGGGTTCGGTAGGAGCGGGAACGACCCCGGCACTGCAGCCTGCGGCAGCGTCTGTGTCACCCTGCGTAGGGCTGGACCTGCCCAGGGGACAGGACCCGCTGCCCACAGGGTGGGACCCAGCCACCCCTCTCCCCAGCGTCCCAGCAGGGCGCAGGCAGCCCCCCATACCCATAGTCGTAGTCAGGGGGCAGCATGTAGGGGATGCGGGAGCGCGGCATCAGGAACAGGGTGCGCAGGAGGTGCCAGGCACTGCAGGCTGCCAGGAAGAGGAACATGGCCCGCAGGGACAGCCCACGCTCGTACAGCAGCTGGGGATGAGGATGGAGTCAAGGACAGAGACAGGCTGCCACCGGCCACCTGCTCAGGCCCCTAGGTCTGGCCCCATGTGTGGCCCCTGCAGTGACTCAGCTGTGTTCCAGATTGTGTCCCCAGTATGTCCGTACATGTGCCCCAGCTCTGTCGTCCCCTGCCACCACTGCCATGTCCCTTGCACCCACCTTGACGATGAGGAAGATGGCGGAGGATGAGTCGAAGGCCCCGTTGTAGAGGGTGATGATGATGGAGCGATAGTTCCCAAACAGGTTGCCCACCTGGCACCAAGAGACTGCTGTGTGCCGTCAGAGCTCTCCTGTGCCAGGCAGGCTCTCCTGCCACCACGTGGGTGTCAGGATGCCAGGGGAACCCACCTGCATGTTGGTGAGGATGAGGAGGATGCCGCCCACTGACAGCATGGACATGGCTGGGAAGAGCAGCACTGCCATCTCTGGGAACACAGGGGTCAGCGGGGACAGGGATTACCGAAGAGGTCCCCCCCCAGGGCTGGGGACCCCCTGGCCACAGGGTCTCACCTGGGGTGGAGAAAGCGACGAGAAGGGTCCCACCAGTGTAGAGGGAGCTAAAGGCGACAGTAGTGACATGCGGGGACAGGATCCTGGGAATCACAGGTGATTCCCCTACCCCAGCCCCTTGGGAGCCAGGCCACCCCAATAACACCCCATTCTCAGTAGCCCCCCAGCCCAAGTCCTGGCCCCCGTGTCCACCCCGGTGCAGCGCTCACATGGCGATGAGGCGTGCAGCTGTGGTGCCAAAGCGGTCAAAGATGATGCCCATGGGGAAGGTCATGAAGTTGTTCATGAAGGAGCCAATGGTGAAGACCAGAGAGAACTGCTCATCCTGCCCGCTGCAGTCTGGGGATCCATAAGTGGAGTATGGGGACACACAGACAAGGGTATGGGGACACCAGGAATACCAGGGATGCGGGGACGCAGGCACCCAGGGACACAGGTCAGCAGAGATAAAGGGGATGCTGGGCACGTGGAGACACCGGACACGTGGGGACACCACGGACATGATGATACTGGAGACATGGACTGGGGGACAGTAGGCACAATGGCTTGGAGACGGCAGGGACACAGAACACTGCGGGGCATAAGGACATTGCAGAGAGCAAAGATAAAGGCACAGGCACAGTGGGGACATGGGGCAGCATGGGGCATCAGGACAGCAGGGTCACGAGTCAGGGGACCATGGGGGCAGGTGGGGGTCCATACCAGACCCCAGGGTGAGGTTGGGGCTGGGAGTGGCAGAGGACTGGCACAACCCCTCAAAGTAGCCCAAGTCCTTGAGGACGAAGACGAGGGAGGCCCAGCCGAAGATGATGCCGCAGAAGGCGCCGCACTCCAGCAGCCCTGACAGGAGGGTCGCCAGGTGCTTGGCCAGCCCCGCGCCCCCTGCCATGACCCCCGCCCAGGCGGCCACTGGCCCGGGTTGTCACCAGCCTGGGGAGTCTTCACCGAGCCTGTGAGTGACAAAGGCCAGGCATCACACCATGCTGGCACCCACCGAGGGCACAAGGACACCTGGGGTACACAGGGGCACGTGGCAGCATGTGGCCACCTGGGCAAAGGCCACCATGGTCCCGGCTCTGCCCCTTGTCCCTGACCACAGCAGCTGGCACCAGTGTCCCGCCATGTGCCAGGGCGTAGGGCAGGGCCCTGCAGAAGCCAGGGCTTGCACACATGGGGACAGCTGTTTACAGGTGCACACACAGATTTATGGGTGCACACACACAGCTTTATAAGCACACACACCTGTTTACAGGCACACACGTGTTTACAGGTGCACACACGTGTCCAGGTGCACACATCAGTTTACAGGCTCACACATGTGTCTGCATGCACACACACAGGTTTACAGGCATGCATACCTGCACACATGACCATGCCTGCTGACTCCCATCCTGCACCCCTCATCCACCTGCACAAGGCCAGGCCCTCCTTTTGTCACCATCACCTTCACCACTGCTGTGGAGTTTAAACCCCAGATGTGTGGCTGGGATGCACCTCTGCACCCCCACTGACTCCCCCTCTAATCTCCTGGGAGCACACATGGGTCCCCAGGGCTGCTGGTCTCTGATAGTGCCTGGAGCCCCCTGATAGCACTTCAGGGCCCCTGATGGGGGCTCGGTCCCCCCACTGTTCCAGGACCCCCCTGTGCTGTCCCTATTGCAGTGAGCCAGCCTGGCCCAGGACCTGGCACAACCCTGGGGACACTGGCATACTGCTGCACACCCTGATGTGAGCACTGGGGACACAACAACAACACACCTCACCCCAGGGACACCAGCACCCTGCTGCAGACCTGGCACAACCCTTGGGAAACTGGCAGTCTTCCTGGGAACACTGGCACAGCCCCTGGGGACATTGGCACCTCCTTGGCGACACCAACACACTCCTCCCCAGGGCCTGGCACAGTGCTTGGGAAGCTGGCACAATCCCTGGAGATGCTGGCCCAGCCCCCGGGGACATAAGCACGCTGCAGGGGATCGTGACACACCCCCAGGGCCCCAGCACAGCCTCTGGGGCCTTCCCTTGGGGACCCTGGCATGGTACACAGGGACGCTGTCACATCTCTGGAACCCTGCCACCCCCCTGGGGATCCTGTCATGTCTCCAGGAATCCCCTCACACTGCTGAGGACCATGACATGTCTCCTGAGGACACTGCCACCCCAATCAGTGCACTGCACTGTGCTAGGGACTGTCACCAGGCTGAGGCTGACAACAGGTCACCCTACACATGCAGCTGGGACTTTTCCGTGACCCAC
This sequence comes from Nicator chloris, assembly GCA_013400495.1. NCBI lineage: Eukaryota > Metazoa > Chordata > Aves > Passeriformes > Pycnonotidae > Nicator > Nicator chloris. Next base: position 123,105 of record WAAE01001754.1, on the reverse strand, counting down.
AGCTGGGTGTCAAGGGCACCAAGGCCATGTCACCCTCAGTTCACTGTCCTTCGTGTCCCCCCACCTCACTCACCCACACACAGCCTGGCTCTGCTGCACTGAGCCCCCATCACCGTGTCACTGTCCAGGGCCTGTCCCTGTCTTACTCTCCTGCCTGCTGTAATGTCGGCTAATGAGCCCTCATTACAGTGACCAGCAGCTAAAGATTAACCTGGACAGAGCTGGGGGCGGGCCGGCCCGGAGGGGGGAGATGTACTATTTTTAGCCACGCGGCAGGGGGCTGGGGCTGTGGCATCAGCTGGGGGCACCGAGGCACCCTGACATATGGATGTCACTGCCTGGGGCACCCCGAGCCACTCACTGTCAACCACTGAACCTTACTGGGATGTCCTGGACATGCTGTCTCTGCCAGCCACACTGGTGAGTGACCCCCCCATACTGGTGAACCCTACACGAGAGAGCAGGGTCCGGCTCAGGTCGGGGGTTTGCAGCATCAGTGATTCTGTCCCCTCTGTCCCTGCTGTGTCACTCCAGCTCCCCCCGGGCCGTGAAGGAGGCAAGTGGGGTCACAGGACCTCTGGGTGCTGCCATAGGGCTGGGGCCCCCTCCCCACCCCCCTGCCCACCGTGGGACGGGATATCCTGGAGTGGGCACTGCCCGCGCCCCCCAGAGCGGGGGCAGCCCCGGTCGCGGGGACTTGGCCCGCACACGTGCGGCGGAGGGACACACGCGTGATCCCGGGGATGGGCAGCCGTGGGGCCCCGCCGTGCCGGTCCCCCGAGCCTGGCCCCCAGGCCCGCCGCTCCGCCACGCGCACCCCCGGCACCTCCTCGGACACCCTGGGCACCCGCATCGCTTCCACGCCGAGCCCAGCCCCGCAGGCCACGGGCCCAGGGCCCTCGGTCCCCCCTCTCCCGGATCTTCCCNCCCCCGCTTCTGCGGGCGGAGCAGAGCAGTCGGGCCGGGCCGGGCTGGACCGGGCCCCGCCCCCGGGCACGGCGGTTCGAGGGGGCGCAGGAGGCGGGCTCGGTGGAGCGGCCCCGGTCACCTGCGGGTCCGCCCAGGAGGGGCCGTCCCGGCACGGAGCCCTTCCCCGGTGCCGCTCCTACGCCCCCCGCGAGTGCCCCCCTCGGCATCTCCAGGTGTGAGACCTCACCTCGTGTCCCCAAGATGCACTCCTGCTGGCGCCACCGTCCGGCCACCCTTCTGGTCACTCTTGGGCCAGTTTTCAGTGATGCTTGGGTCACCCCTAGGCCATTCCTGGAGCTATCCCTGGGCCACTCCAGCTGAGCCATCGCAGAGCCATTCCTATGCCGCCCTACTGTGTTGTGCTGTGTCCCTGTCTTGGCCACATCATCTCCTCTGTCCCTCTGTCCGTCCACCAGTGTTTGCAGCCACCTTGTCTGTCCCCACCTGTCCCCACTGCTTCAGCCAGTCATCTGCTCTGCCAGCTGCCCTTCTGTCTGTTCATCACCCATCCATCTGTCTGTCACCCATTCTTCTGTCACCTGTCCATCTGTCCCCCTCCAATCACAACTCTATCCTTCCCATCCGTGCCACAACCATCCTGCTGCCCATTATCTGCCCTTCCCTCCACCTGTCCATCTGTCTGTCCTCCCCATCCTCTGCCCATCCCTCCATTTGTCCACCCCATCTCCAGATGTTCTCCGTGCTTCTGTCTGTCCATCTGTCCTTTTCTCCTTGTGCCCAGCCATCCATCAATCCATCCTCCACCTCTCTGTCCACCCATCTGTCCCCTCCTTCCATCCATCCTCTACTGACCATCCATCCATCCATCCATCCATCCATCCATCCATCCATCCATCCATCCATCCATCCATCCATCCATCCATCCATCCATCCATCCTCTCCCTATTCACCCTGTCCCCAGCTCCCTAGGTGGGTGGGCACCAGCACCCACAGCCCCCCTAGGGTGGGCTCCCCCTCCCCTGACCAGATCAGCGGTGTCCAGCCGGGGGCTCCGCGGCCGGGCTGGGGGCACGGGCGGGGGGAGCGGATGGCGGCCCCCTAGTCAACCCCGCGCCGCCCACGCCCCTTTCTACGCGTGCCGCCGCACCAGATTGTGGCATTTCACTCGCCGGAGACGGCGCCGCAAACACGCGCCGGTGCCAGCCAGTGCCGGTGCCACCGCAGCCCGCGCGGCCACGCGTCCCCCCCACGCGCGGCACCGGCGTGGGGCCCGCTCGGGGCCGGTACATCCCGCACCGCCGCCACCCGCACCGCCCCGAGCCCGGCAGCGGCGCCGCGGCACCACGGACAGCGCCGGTCCGGCACCAGGAACAGAGTCGCGGTCCCGCGTGGGTGTGCGGACCACGGCCCCCCGCGCCCTCCCGGCGGCTCGCTGGCTGCGGGACTCCCGGCCCCGCCGCACCCACCCCGGGGGCAGTCCCCGCGGGCAGTCCCCGCGGGGTCCCGCCGACCATGGAGGCACCAAAGCCCGGCGCCGGTCCAGAGATCGTAGTACAGAGGGAGGGAGGGAGAGAGGGACGGACGGAGCGACGGACGGACGGACGGACGGACGGACAGAGACCACCCTCCGTGTCCGTCGCTCACAGCTCCCTGTGCGAGCCCCTCGTCCTTTTTCCGTGGGAGGAACGCATCATGCCCCCGTGTCTCCACTGGGAGTCCCCCTCGTGAATCCCGCAGGGCGTGTCCCCCGTGGACGCCCGCAGCATATCCGCCGCTGTCCCCGCCTGGAGTCCCCGTGTCCACACACGGGACTCCACCCCGTCCCGTGTGGCGGGCCGGCCCGGGAAGGGTTAAGCGGCGGGGCCGGCGCGGGGGGCGGAGCGGCTGCCCTGGGATAAGGTGCGGCGCGGGGCGGGCTCAGCCCCACGNAGGGGGCGAGCAGCGCCCCCGGCACCGGCCATGACCCCGCGGGTGGGCAGCGCCTGAGCGGCCGCCCCGCCATGCGGCCCCCCACGGCTCGGGACCTGCCCCCAGGTAGGCGCGGGGTCGGGAGGGGTCCCACGGGTGTCGGGTGAACCCTGGGGTGCCACCCGGAGACCTCGGTCCCAGCTCGGGGTGCCCCGCGGCGCCCGGAGTGCGGGTGCCCCGGGGTGCGTGGGGAGCCCCACGTGCGCGGGGACCCCGGGGCTGCGCCGGAACGCACAGGCCGGCGTGGGGGCACAGTCTCGGGGCACCCCAGGCTGAGTTCCCCGCGACCTCCGTCTGCCTGGCGCGAGGGTGCCCCCCGACACACGAGGTGCCTGCCGCCAGCCCAGCCCGAAGTGTGGCTGTCTCATGACCCATGGGGTATCCGGTGCCACTCTAGGACCCCCAGCCCAGCGTGGGGGTGCCCCATGACACGTGGGTACTCGGTGCCATCCCGGGCCCCCCAGGGCGGCATGGAGGTGCCCCACGAACCCCGACACACCTTGTGCAGCACCGGCGTGCATAGCCCGGCTTCTGGGTGCTCCACGATCCACAGAGTACCCGGTGCCACGCCAAGACCCCCAGTCCGGAGTGTGGGTACTCCACGATCCCCAGCGGGGTGTGCCCCACGACCCAGGGGATACGCGGTGCCACCTCTGGTCCCCCAGCCCGGCGTGGAGACGCACCACAGTTCACAATGTGGGCACTGCCGAGGAGCCGGGAATGCTCGGGTCACCCCGCGGGTGGGTGCCGCGGGTCTGTGGGGTATCCGCAAGTACCAGGGTGGGGGGTTTGACACCCGGTGGGGGGGAAGCTGAGAACTGGTGACTTCAGCTCCCAACTGAGTCAGCCCGCGGCGTGGGGGAGTGACAGATGGGACGCGGGTGGGGGGCGCACGCCGGCACGGGGCGCCGGGGGAGGGGGGCGGCGCTGAGCAGATGCGCCGGACGCCTCCGTGGGTGGGTGGGGGGTGGATGCCCCCCCAACTCGTGGAGCACCGGCAGAGGGGAAGGGGGCGGTGGGACCCCTCAGTGCATCTCCGGTGTGACCTCCGGTGCACCGGAGGGTCCCAATGCCCCCCTCCTTCCTCTCCCCTCCCCCGGTAGCGGCGACTGGGCGCATCCACGCATCCCCGGGCGCGGATCCAGGCCGCCGGGCTGAATTATGGATGAAGCTCTCGGGTTGCAGCCTGAGGGGGGGGATGGACACGGGTAGGGGGGGGAGAAGGGGGGGAATGCTGAACACCCGGAGCGGCGGCGCGTGTCGTCAGCCCGCGCCCACGCGTGCCCCGCCCCACACGTGGCCGCGGCACGCGCGCACGTGGCACCGCCCCGTTTGGGGAGGGGGCACGGACCCCCCCCCCAGACTGGGATGAGGAGGGTCCCAGGGGTCTGTGACCCTGTGAGAGGTTCTGGTAGACTGTGGGGTGGGCATGGTCCTGCAGGACTGTGGCCATGGAACAAGGGGTCAGGGATCTTTGCGGGTTCCTGGGGAGCATGGCCCCAGTAGCAGAACAGCCCCATGAGGTTGCAGGTGGACAGCCACTTTTTGGGGTGCCCAGGCCTGGTGCCGTGCAGCAGCATAACCCTGAGGGGGTCTCTGGGGAGCACAGTCCTATGGGCTGATGTGGGTCTGGGGGCTGCAAGGGGCACTCAGTGCTGTTGGGTGGTCATGACCTTGGAATTCTCCTGGGGGACTGTGGTCCTAGGGATCTCCTAGGGGACCATGGCCATGTGGGTGGGCATGGCCTTGGAGGGCTTCTAGGAGTGCCCAGCCCTTTGGGGTTGTCATGACCTTGGGGTTCTCCTGGGCCCTAAGGGTGGGTACAGTCCTGGGGGCCTCCTTGGGGTGCCCAACCCTATGGAATGATCAGGACCTTGGGACTCTCCTAAGGAGCCATGGCTTGACAGGATGGGCACAGACCTGGGGAACTCCAAGAGGCATTCCTGGAGTGCCATGGCCAGGCGGGTGGACATGGCCCCGGGAGGCTCTGTGGGCTGCACTTGCTGGGGGGCTGCAGGGGGCGGCGGCGGTAGCGGGGGGGTTGGGGACGCGCGGTGCCCCGCGCTGACGCCCCCCTGTGCCCTCAGGCGGGCGCCCGGCGGCCCTGCTGCTGCTGGCGGCGCTGGTGTGGGTGCCCGGCGGGGCTCCCGCCTGCCCCGCGCTCTGCACCTGCTACGTCTCGCCGCCCACCGTCAGCTGCCAGGCCAACAACTTCTCCTCGGTGCCCGCCGGGCTCCCGCCCGGCGCCCGCCGCCTCTTCCTGCAGAACAACGTCATCGAGGCGCTGCAGGCGGGCACCTTCGGGCCCAGCACTGTCACCCTCTGGCTCTACTCCAACAACATCTCCTCCATCCAGCCGGGCACCTTCCGCCACCTGCCCGCCCTGGAGGAGCTCGACCTGGGTGACAACCCGCACCTCCGTGTCCTGGCCCCTGACACCTTCCATGGCCTCCACCGCCTCCAGGCCCTGCACCTGTACCGGTGCCGGCTGGCCAGCCTGCCTAGTGGCATCTTCCGTGGCCTCCGCAGCCTCCAATACCTCTACCTGCAGGAGAACGGGCTGCTCTACCTCCAGGTGGGTGAGGTGGGGTGGTGGGTGATGCCTCCAGGGCACAGAGGTGGGACTGGGCAGGGTGATGGGTCAGAACCCATGGAGACAGGATGTGGGACAAGGTGATGATGACGGGGCCAGAATGCAGGGAAGGGACAGAAGATGCTGAGGGAGCAGAGTGATGGCCATGGAGCAGGACCAAGGGTAACACCAGCATGGCAGGGACATGGGACAAGTTCTTTCATGATGCTCATGGAGCAGGGACACAAGAGAGGGTGACAGGTGATGCTGGCAGGACTAGGACCCATGGCAGGGCTCTGTGGGGCCCACACCAGTGGCTCTCCAGGTGATGCCCACCAGGCAGGGCCACTGAACAGCGCTGTGGACCCCCATCCCACGCCCACCCATCTCCCATTCCCCCTAGGACGACCTCTTTGCCGACCTGGCCAACCTGAGCCACCTCTTCCTGCACGGCAACCGGCTGCGGGCGCTGTCAGAGGGCGTCTTCCGGGGGCTGTCGAGCCTGGACCGCCTGCTGCTGCACGCCAACCGGCTGGCAGCCATCCACCACCGCGCCTTCGAGGGGCTGGTGCGCCTCACCATCCTCTACCTGTTCAACAACAGCCTGGTGGCCCTGCCTGGGGACCCGCTGGCTGCCCTACCTTCGCTTCAGTTCCTGCGCCTCAATGCCAACCCGTGGGCCTGCGACTGCCGTGCACGCCCACTCTGGGCCTGGTTCCGCCACACGCGCGTCTCCAGCTCTCCAGTGCCCTGCGCCAGCCCTCTGCACCGCCGTGGCATTGACCTGCGCCACCTCCGCTCCCGTGACTTCGACGCCTGCCCCAAGGATGATGATGAGGAGGAGATGGAAGATGGCAATGGCGGTCATGACAATGGAGTGGTGGTGATGGGCACCCCGGGGCGAGCACTGGGTCGCCCGGACACCCTCCCGGCTGCACCGCCCTCCGCCTTCTACCGCGACGGGCTGCCCCCCCACGACCTGCGGGGACCCCAGCCCCGGCCACCACCCCCATCCCGGGACTCCCGTGGGCCCCCCGAGGACGCCAGCTGCCCCCATGACCCCTGTGCCCCTATGGCTGCTGCTGCGCCCCACTGGCCCCCCATCCTCCTGCCCCTCCTGGCTCTGATCCTGCCCCAACTCTGAGCCCCTCTCGGTGCCCCAGGTGGGTCCCAGCTCCTCAGGGTGCCCGTGCATCCCTTCTCAAGAACTGTGGGAACAGCTGGCAGGTGGGGGTCAGAGGATGCAGAAGGGGGTCCCCTCCCATCCTGAGCAGGAAAAACCCCCAACAGGAACCAAAAGGTGGGAAATTATTTATTAAAAATGGTCTTATTTTGGGAGAGCAGGGCCTGGCTGCTGTGGGTGGGCCACTGCCGTTCCAGGTCACCACCTGCTGCTCCTGAAATATTGATGAGAGCAGCAGGTGGCAGGGCAGCGAGGCGTGCAGGGCTCTGCGGGGGGGGACAGATGGACACATGCCACACACCCAGTGCCACCGCGGGGTCAGGGACACATAGGCTCCCGTGACACCGACACCCCGCACCCTTTGGTGGGTGCTGGCGGGTGTCACGGGAGCCGCGGGGTGCAGAGCCACCCCCACGCTGGCACCCGCATCCTGCATGGCCCGACCCGCTTCCTGCAGGTGCTAGCACACAGATGGAGAACATGCTGCTGGGCTGTGGGCACAGGGATACGGGCCACCCCCTCCACCCCCCACCACCCTCGGTGTCTCTGAGTGTGTGTCATCACTGGGCTGCCCCTTGGCAGGTGTCCCTCCCACAGCGTGGGGTATCCCTCAGCAGGTGTAACTCCCTGGGTATCCATGTCTCCCAGGTCCTTTGTCCCCTCCAACTGTCCACGGGGGTATGTGAGGGTGTCCATCTGCATGTGTGCAGACTGTCCCCACGTGGGTGTCCCCATGCCCCCTCCCCTGTGGTCTCTGGCTGTCCCCACGTGGTGTTTGCCCAGGCAGAGGTATCCCTGGGTTGTCCCCATATGGTCCCATCTGTGTATCCTCAGCCAGGGGTGGGTGTCCTCGGGGTGTCCCTGTGAGGGTGTTCCTGTGCCCTGCCCCTCCAGGGCTGTGTCCCTGTGCAGAGACCTCTGGCTGTCCCCTCTGGTGACCACCAGCACAGACAGGGAGGGGCTGAGCCCTGTCCCACCTCACTGGGGATTACAAGGGGCTCAACCCAGCTCTGTCTAATCTGGGGGATTACATGGGTTGGGCCCAGCTCGGGGGGAAGCACCCAGGGGTGCCCCCCACAAAGACATGGCACGTGGCTGCTGGGGACAGCAAGGGGGGCTCCCAACAGCAACCATGGGCACCACATACCCCAACACACAGCCACAGGGTGGGTTTGGGGGGTGAGGGGAGCACAGCAGATGCCCCAGGTTTATTGGGATGCGAGCAGGGGCTCAGGCAGTGCCGGTGCCCTGCTGCATTCGCTTAAGCAGCTCCTCGTCCTGCAGCGACAGCTCCGTCAGCTTCTTGCCCATCCGCTCGTGCACCTCCAGGTACTTGGCCACGCAGCGGTCCAGGCACACGCATTCCCCTTTGGACAGCTCCGACTCCTTGTAGTGTGGCGGGACGCACTTGCGGTGGCACGCCTGGGTCATCCTGCACGGACCGCACCGCGCCTGAGCCCTGCGCCGCCCGGGACCCGGTCCCCGACCCCAGCACACCCTGTACCCCACCATCGCCACCCCCGGCACCCCAACCCCACACCCCAATATCTATCTCCTGTACCCCACCGTCACCACCCCCGGGACCCAGCCCCGCACCTCAGCACCCCCCGTAACCCCCGTTATCGCCATCTCTGGCACCCCCAGCTTTTGCACCCCAACATCTCCTGTACCCCGCCGTCACCAACCCCGGGGCCCCCCCCCCCCCCCGCGCCCCCCCATACCCCCCCCTTCCCCCACCCCCGCCCCCCCCGGGACCCAGCCCCGCACCCCAGCCCCCCCCGTACCCCCCGTTCTCGCCATCTCCGGCACCCCCAGCTTCTGCACCCCAACATCTCCTGTACCCCGCCGTCACCACCCCCGGGACCCAGCCCCGCACCTCAGCACCCCCCGTACCCCCCGTTATCGCCATCCCCGGCACCCTAGCCTTTGCACCCCAACATCTCCTGTACCCCCCCGGCACCCCCCCCGGGGGGCCACCCCGGCCCCCCGCCCCCCCCCCCAGGCCCCCCCCGTCCCCCCCGTTATCGCCACCCCCGGCACCCTAGCCTTTGCACCCCAACATCTCCTGTACCCCCAGCATCACCGACCGGGACCCCGGCCTCTGCACCCCCGTAAGCCCAGTATCCCCCGTCATCGCCACCCGGGCACCCCTAGGACCCCTCCACCGTCCCCCATCCTCAGGCAGCTCCGGTTCCCCCTCACCATTTCTCGGGTGTCTCCTAGGACTCCCCGCACTCCCCTACAACCCCAGCACTCCAGGGTCCCCCAAGAGTGGGTGGGCCACTGCCGTTCCAGGTCACCACCCACTCCTCTGACAGCCGCTACTGTCCCCCAAGCCACGGACACTCCCCGGTACCCCAACACCCCCAATGCCCCCTCCCGGCGGGCCGCACCGATTGTACATGTCGGCCATCATCTCAACCTCCAGTTCGGCCGCCAGCTGCTGAGCCCGCAGCGGATCCATGGCGGCCAGCACCGGCCCCGCTCGGTCCCGGTCCCGATCACGGTCCCTCTGGGCCTGACTCCGCTCGAATCCGCCTCGTTGGACCTCCACGGTCCTTCTCGGTTCGGGACCTGGCGGCGGCTCCCTGCAGGAACCACGTGGACGCCGCGCTTCCGCCCACCCGCGCAGCGGCCCCGCCCCACCGCCGGCGCCGACCAATCTCGTGCAGGCGGAGGCAGGACCAGAGGTGCGCCTCTGTCGCTGATTGGTCTCGCGGAAGGGGTGTGGCGGCGGCCTAGCGGCGGGAGAGGAGCGGCAGAGCGCGCGCTCTGCCCGGCTTTTGCCCCGCAGGGGCGTGGTCATGGAAAAGAGGGCGTGTCCAGACAGGCGGGGGTGTGGCCATTGCCGGGACCTCACCCGGGCATGGCCGGGAGCCTTCGCGTCCTTCTCTCTCGGCCTTACCCTCTGTGTCCCCTGTTCCTCGTCTCCCTAGGTCCTCCTGTGTCCCGTCGTCCTGCCCGGGCTATCCCCGTGTGACCTGTGTCCCCCCCTGCCCCTCGGGAATCTGTTCCCCACGTTCACCGTGTTCCCCACGTCCACCGTGTGCCCGTGTCCCTGAGTCCGTGTTCCCCATCTTGTCCGTGTGCCTGTGACCCCCAAGTCTCCCTGTCCCTGCCCCGGGTGTCCGTGTCCCCTGTGCCCCTCTCGTCGCACGGCACGGGTTCGGTCCTCCCCCGTGGGCTGCTTTGGGATGTCGCCGCTGTCCGGGTGGGACTGTCGGCGTGTTCCCCCTCCCCAGCCATGCCTGGATGTCCAGCCCGGTCCCACGTATGCCCCGCGGGTGGGCGATGAGTGAAGGCGGCACCTGCCCCCGCCGGGTAAAAATAGCGTCGGGCGGGGGGGCTGGGGCACAGCAAGGGCGGCGGAGCAGGAGCAGCCGGAGGGTGCGGGGCGAGGGGCTCCGGGGGCTCTGAGGGGAACGGGGCTGCGCGGGGCGGGGATGTTACAGGGAACGGCCGGGAAGGTGCAGGCTGGGGGGTACCGGGGAGGAGAACCGGAGGGCAGCAAGGAAGACCGGGAAGGGGTTATAGGGGGCCGGCAGTGGGAAATGGGGGGACGAGAGAAGACACGTGGGGCCGGGAGAGGGACACGGCGGTGTCGGGATGGGATATAGGTGGCCAGGAGGGGACATGCGGGCAGAAAGGGGCACAGGGGTGCTGACATGGGACGTGGAGGGGAGGGAAAGTGGGGCAGGAGGGCAATGGGAGAGTGGGTTTGGGCCTTGGGGGGGCTGCAGGAAAACGTGAAGGGACCGAGCTGTTCTGTTGCGGTGTCGGGATGAGGCATGGGGGAGCCGGGGTGGGGCAACTGGGGTGCTCAGCGTGGGAATACCAGGGCTGGAGAAGGGCATGGGGACAGGGGGAGGAGGGGGTTTAGCCGGGCGGGGGGGCTATGGGGGGCACGGGCAAGCTCACGACCTAATCGGGGGGCACCCCAGTGACAGCCCTGTGCCCTTGCAGCAGTGACCGCAGCAGCATGGAGGCTCTGGGAGACGCTGAAACCCCCACTTCAGAAACCCCC
>WAAE01001754.1:79994-112383 GCA_013400495.1 Nicator chloris | reverse complement strand
ACCTCGGACACCCCTATCCCTGGCACCCCTATCTCGGACACCCCTACCCCCGGCACCCCCACCCGCGGTAGCAGTAGCCCCACCCCGGACACCCCCTCTGACCCCCCCGCGGGGCCAGGGGCGGGCAGCGGGGCGGCGACAACTGCCGAGAGTGGGGAAGAAGCTCGGGAAGCGGGGGGCGATGGGGGGGACACGAAGGGTGAAGGGGAGGATACGGGGGGCTCAGGGGAGTGCGTGCGGGGAGAGGCTGCCGGGGATGGCGGGGCAGAAGCACCCAAGGGTGCCAGGGGGGATGCCGGGGAGGCCGGGGATAGTCGTGGCGATGCCGAGGCAGGGGCAGCCGGGGGTACCGATGAGGGTACCGGGGGTACCGATGAGGGTACCGGGGGAGAAGCGGCGCCGGCAGCAGCGGGCAACACCCCGCGCCGACAGGTGAGGGGTTGGAAGAGAGGTGGTGGCACAGCCAGGGCAGGAGGCGGTGGGAGGGGGGCAGCTGCGGTACGGATGGGGACAGGGGTGTCTTTACTGGGGCAGGGTGAGAGTGCCAGGACCAGGGTGACAGTGCCGGGGACATTGTGTGAGTGACACTGCCCTTGCTGGCAGTGCCACCCTGCCTATTGCTTACAGGAACCCACTTGGCTTCAGGACGAGGACAATGAGCTCTGGCCTGAGTTCCCTTCCTGCTTGTCCCCAGAGGGGGCCACCGTCCCCACGTCCCCCATATCTCCCACATCCCCCACATCTCCCACGTCCCCTATGTCCCTCACGTCCCCAGTATCCCCCACAGGTAAGAGCCACTTGGGCGATGGCAGCCGAGTGTGCTGGGGTCACTGCTGCCCTACAGTGTCCATCCTCCCTATAGGAAAGGACCTTGAGCCCCAGAGGTTCCTAGGGGTAGTTGTGGATGCCCTCTTCCACCCCTCTGACCCCTCCTCTCTCCTTGCAGCTGGCACCACCGGGGAGGCAGGGGGCAGCAAGAGGTGTGTTCCCTCAGGTGGCACCCCAGTACCCCACCGCAGGGATGGCACCCCACAGCCCTCTGCTCATGGCTGTCCCACCCGTGTGTGCTTGCAGAGATGCTCCAGCGGGGAGGGCACAGGACAAGGCAGCCTCTGGTTCAGCAGGACAGAGGTTGAGGCCAGAGGGAGCTGGGGGATGGCCACGAGTGGGGTCCCAGGCACAGAGGCGCTGTGCCATCCTGGAGAAGTTCGGAGGGTGAGGGGGACCTGGCCCCATGGGGGGCATGGGGGTGGGGTCAGGAGGGGCATTGAGGGAATGAGGGACATGGGGAGATTGGGGGACTATAGGACAGCCAGGGATAGCAGGATGGGTGGGTCATGGAGCAGTGGTGGTGTTGGAAGGCCATGAGGCAATGAGAGGTACAGGGGAAATTGGGGGGAAGGTGAGGGCTTGGGACAGTGGGGGTATTGGGGGCCACAGGAGTCATAGGGGAACTAGGGGTCTGTGGGGCAATGGTGGTACTGGGGGGACATGGGGCAGTGAGGGAGGGTATGGGACAGAGGGGATATTCGGGGACATGGGGCAATGAGGGATACAGGGAAGAATGGGGGGTCCACAGGGCAGTGTAGGGGGTGGGACAGGGGACGCTGTGTGACCATGGGGCATTGGGGGCCCAGAGCCATGAGGCAATGGGGTCACAGAGGGGCTGGGGGTCCCTATGAGGGATGGTGGGATGTGGGGATCCCACAGCCCAGGTCCCCCCAGGGCTGCCAAGGGCCCAGCCCCACACCTGCGGCGCTCAGGGAGTGCTGCCATGGTCAAGATGATGCTGCTGGAGTGGTGCCGCACCCGCACCCGTGGGTATGCGGTGAGTGCAGGTGGGGAGGGGCAGGAGGGTCCAGTGGGGGGGTCCAGGGGTGGCCTGACCTCCATGTCTGTGCAGCACGTAGACGTGCAGAACTTCTCGGGGAGCTGGGGCAGTGGCCTTGCCTTCTGCGCCCTCCTGCACAGCTTCTTCCCCGATGCCTTTGACTTTACTGCCCTGGAGCCCAATAGCCGCCGGGAGAACTTCGCCCTGGCCTTCACCACTGCCGAGTGCGTGAGCACAGCCCCAGCCCCTCGGTCTCTCTGGCCACCCCAGGCCCTGGTGACCTCTGTGTCCCTTCCCATAGGGAGCGGGTGGGCTGTGCCCCGCTGCTGGAGGTGGAGGACATGGTGCGGCTGCCGGTGCCTGATGCCAAGTGTGTGTACACGTATGTGCAGGAGTTGTACCGCTGCCTGGTGGCCAAGGGGCTTGTGAAGACCAAGAAGCGCTGAGAGGGTCCCCCACAGCCCCCCACCTGTGCCATCCCCCTCCTTGTCCCCTGCTCTGTCCCCCAGCAGTAAAGGACATAGTGCCAGGCAGTGGTGGCCTCATCTCTGGAGGGAGGAACGCTGGCACCAAGCGAGTGTCTGGGCATTGTCACCACATTGGGGCTCTGCCACCAGGAAGGTGACATCCCCCAGGGCTGGCACATGCGGGGCAGCAACTCCTGGAGCCCACCACCCTCCCAGTGAGGCACCACGGAGCCAGAGCAGATGATGGAGAGAATTTATTGCCTTATGTGTGGGGGTTGAGGCGTGGCTCGGCGTGGTGCTGGGTGTGTTCCTCTGCTCGGTGCCAGAACTCCTCGGCGCACTCCTGCAGCTCCCGGGCCACGTCCGCCCGCAGCACCCGCTGGGGGTCTGGGCTGTCCAGCTGCAGCAGCACGTCCTGGAGCACTGCAGGACCAGAGGGGTCAGAGGGGCACCCCCAGCACCATGCCCCTGTCCCTGCGGTTCCCACCTTGGATGGCGCGGGTGGTGGGCTTCCAGTGCACGTGGGTGGTGAGGGGCTGGCAGATGCGGCCCTCGAGGTCCACGCTGGGATGGTAGATGGGGGTGCGGAGGGTGACACAGGGGGGCTCCAGTGGGTGGTTGGGGGAGAAGGTCAGCTCAAAGCGGAAGGCACCCGTGTTGTATGGGGGCTTGTTCTGCCGGAATATGGGGGGCACCTCAGCCCCCTTTGCCACAGCGTCCATGGGGGAGGGCGTCCTGTCCAGCCCTGATACCCAGTGCCCCCCGTAGTGACTCCCCCGTGTCAGACCGAGGCCTCAGGAGGGGAGCCTCTACCCAGTGTCCCCAGCGCGGGACCCGCAGTGTCCTCAGACGGACCCTCCCCAGTTCTGTCCTGAGAGGGACCCTCACTCGGTAAGACAGCCCCGGTCCCAAGGGTGAACCCCAGTCCCTCCCATGCCCCCCAGGGTCATATCCTACCTACAAGCCCGCACGTTCCCCATGCGCAGGGGACCCCCACAGCCTCCGCTCCCCAGGACTCTCCGTGCCCCCACGTCCCTCCGTGCCCTTTCCCCACGCACGGGCAGCAGGAGCCCCTCCCAGCGTCGCACGTTCCCGTCCAGCGGCCGCACGTCGCGGGCCCCGTCCCAACGCCGCACCTCCTCCAGCTCCTTCAGGGAAGGGGTGGGGCAGATGTGGGCGAGGCCGTTCGGGACTCGCCTCTTAGGGCAGAGGTGTGGCCCGAGCGACCCCTCCACAGGTTACTCCTCCACCCGGGGCACGCCTCTGGGCAGGGTCTCCTGAGGGCCGCGCCTTAATGGGCAGGGTTTAATTACCGGCCACACCTTTATGGACGGGGCCTGCATCCTGGACACACCCCTGCGCGGGGCCGCGGTGTCGGGGAAACGAAACCGAAACGTGCAGGGGAATTGGTCACCCCCGCACTGGAGACCCTTCACCCCGGTACTGCTTCCTTCGCACCCCAGCACCAGGGCCCCCTCACCGGTACTGACACCCCCAGCACTGCCTCTCCCCGGTACCAGGACCCTCTCACCGGGCACTGACATGCCCCAGCACCGCCTCTCCCGCAGCCCGGTACCAGAATCCCCGCACTGGCACTAACACTCCCCCGAACCCCCTTTCGCACCCCGGTATCAGGACCCCCGCACCGCGAGCTCGGTTCCCCCCGGTTCCCGCTCCGCTGCGAACACCAGGATCCCGCGCCGGTACCGCAGCGGCGCTGGAGTCCTGGTCCTGTCCCGGTGCCCACCTTGGCGATCCGCCCGGCCATGGTCATCAGTGCCCGGTGCCACGGGGATGGGCTCCGTAGGGTCACGCCTCTGGGCGGAACGAGGTTCTCCGGCAACGCCTCCGGCAGGGGTGGGTGGGGACAGATGGGGCTGGGGCGGCCGGCGACCCCCGTCACCCCGAGGGTCTCAGGAGCGATGGGTGACAAAGTCGGAACCCCGCGCAGAGGGTGCCTAACGGGAGCAAAACGGGATGCAGGGTCGTATCCAGGCGTGCCTCCGCACGCCCCTGCCCGTCTCCGACGCCCGCCCCCGCATCACCGGCTGTGTCCCGGCTGATTTACGGGAACCTCCTTAATTTTTAACCAGGCAGCGTCGGACCCGGCCAGATGCCCCGGCGCCCGCTGGACACGCAGGGACCGACCCGCCGGGCACTCAGGTGGGCCCGCGGTGCTGCCTCCTCCCACCCCTCACAGCCGGTCCCCCGGGGGGGACAGAGCGAGGGCACCCCGGGGCGGGGCTGCACGGGGTGGGGGTACAGGTGGTGCACAGAGTGGGGGGTGCAGGTGCTGGGGTGGGGGTGCTGGGTATCTGTCCTGCCCTTGACCTGTGCCCTCCCACCAGCATGCCCACCAAGACACTCTGGCTGCCTCTGGTGTGGCTAGTGGCCACAGCCATGGTCGCTGTCACCCCGGTAAGTGTGGCCCAGAGACACGGGCTCCCTGTGCCTGACACCCCTTCATACGGCCTCACCTGAGTCTCCCACCCGGGTGCCCCATGCCCCCCTCACCCAAGTCCCTGCACCCAGGTGCTCACTCTGGAGGCCTCTCCCAGCTGGATGACTCTGCTCAGAAAGCCCCCAACAGCACCTGTGCCCACTGCTCAGACCCCGGCTCCCTCACAGGGTGTGGGGACACCTGTCCTGCCTGTGCCCACACCCAGTGCCCACCCCGAGGGGCTGCGTGGCTGGGGTGTCGCAGATGCCGCCAGCCCCACAGCGCCAGAGGGAGCACCAGAGGAGCTGCACACCTCAGCCAATGGGACCACGGCTGTGCCCATGCCTGGCACCAGTGCCCCACCATGCCCTGGGGACGAGGAGCAGACCGACACCTGCGGGGAGCCCACGGGGGAGCAGCGGGCTGCCGTGGCCGAGGCTCTGGTCACCTTTGCCCTCCGCTTCTACCAGCACATGGCAGAGGCGGCCCAGCCCGACTCCAACCTGCTATTCTCCCCCATTAATGTTGCCGTGGGGCTCTCGCATCTGCTGCTGGGTGAGGGGCTGCCCGCGGGCACCGGCACCACCGTGTCACTGCTGTTCCAGCCAGGGCACCTCTCTGAGCTTCTTCTGTGCCCGCAGGCGCCCGCGGAGACACCCAGGAGCGTCTGGCTGCCCTCCTGGCATACCCGCAGGGGCTGGACTGTGTACACGGCGCCCTGCAGCAGCTTGCCAGTGCGCCAGGCCTCTTCTCGGCCACTCAGATCTTCCACCACCCAGGTGAGGTGGGCACCACTGGGGCACCGCTGCTGGCTGGGCACCCGGACTGACACTGGGACACCGCTGCCCCACAGAGCTGCACCTCCAGCCACGCTTCCTCAACGATTCCCTGTGCTTCTACGGCTCCCGCCCGTATGCCTTGAGCGGCAACGAGAGCCTGGACCTGCAGCACATCAACGCCTGGGTGCAGGAGGCCAGCAAGGGGCTGCTGCCCACACTGCTGTCTGCGCTGCCCCCCGAGCCCAGCCTGCTGCTACTCAGCGCCGTCCACCTGCGCGGTATGGCCCCGCTACCCGCCATCCACCGGGCATTCACCAGGCATGGGGCACGGAGCTGAGGCCACCTCGTGTGGCCCCCCCAGTGCCCCCTGCCCCCCAGCCACGGTACTGTGTCCCCACAGCCACCTGGCGCATGCCACTGGACCGTAAGAAGACGGTGCTGCTGCCCTTCCTGCGGCCTGGGCACCCCCCGCGCAAGGTGCCCACCATGACCAGCGCTAAGTACCCGGTAGCCTCCTTCACTGACTTCCGCCTGCAGGTCCAGGTACCCCTTGACCGGGACCAGCCACCAGGTGCTGGGGGTCTGGGGCGTCACTGCTGGGAGGATAATGGCATGATGTTACTCCAGTGGCAGTAAGGAGGAATGCCAGGCTGTGACATAATTCCTGCAGCACACGGGGAGGATGCTGGGCTGATGTCACTCCCCTGGCACTGAAAAGGGCACAGGCTGTGACCCTGGGACTTTGGGGGATGCCAGGCTGGCACCTCCCTGGTGGCACTGTGGGAGTGCCGGTCCATGGGGTCCCTGCAGTGGCCCTTAGGTGGGGATCTGCCCCACAGGTGGGACGGCTGGAGCTGAATGGGGGGCTGAGTCTTGTGGTGCTGATGCCACGGGGGCCTCTGGAGCCTCTGGAGACCCTGGAGCGGGCACTGGACCCCACCACTTTCCTGGCGCTGCTACGGCGGGCAGCCCGCACCCCGCCCCGGGCCACTGCGCTGTCCCTGCCCCGCCTGCACCTCGACCTCGCCCTGGACGTGGTGGCTCTGGTCCACGACATGGGTAAGGACACCTCTGATGGCACCACAGGGGCTGGGTGGGCTGCAGGGTCACATCACTCCCTGTGCAGTGACGTTGCTCCCTGCAGGATGTCACGGGCCCCTCCCCTGGGGGTCACTTTGCCCAGGGTCCCCAAAGACCCCAATATCCCTGTATCCCCTTATCTTTGGTTTCCCCTGAGTCCCGCACACTCATGATTCCCTGGTCTCCTATGTCCCCAGTGCCCCGGATGTGCCCTGCTCCCCCCAGCGCCCGTAATGTCCCCTTATATCCCAGTGTTCCCAAATTATCCCTGCTGTCTCTCATGTCCCCAGCGGCCCAAATATCCCCCATCTCTCCGGTGTTCCCCATATCCCTGAGTGTCCCCTGGCGCCCCCCAGTGTCCCCGTTGTGTCCCGGTGTCTCCTCTATCGCCACCGCGCCTTGTGTCCCTGCGTCTCCATGTCCCTGTCCCTCTGGTTTTCTCTGGATCCCTTGTGTCCCCTCCGTCCCTGGTGTCCCCTCGGCCCCCGCTGCCCCGGTGTCTCCATGTGCCGCGGGAGTGGTGCTGAGGCCGGGTACTGCAGACTTCGGGCTGTTCCTGGACGCGCAGCTGTGCGGGTTGGCGCGGGGCCCGGCCGTGGTGGACACGGCTCGGCACCGGGCGGTGCTGGCACTGGACGAGGCCGGCGTGGAGGCGGCAGCGGTCATGGCCACATCGGTGGCACGCTCGGCCCTGGTGCTGGAGGCCTTGCGCCCCTTCCTCTTCGTCCTCTGGCACAACACCGGCGACTTCCCCGTCTTCATGGGCCGTGTCAGCGACCCCTAGCCCTGACTCTGCCCCTCCTGTCCCTGTCCTCCCTCCTCCCGTCCCTCCATCCTTCCTTCCCACCTCCTCCTCTCCCTGTTTCCCTCCTTCCCTCTCTCCTTTACCCCTTTCCTCTCTCTCCCCTCCCATCCTTCCTTCCCTTGTCCCTCCTCCCTCCCTCCCTTCCTCCCTTCCTCCCTCCGTCCTTCTTCTCTCCGCATCCCTTGTCCCTCCTTCCGCTCCTCTCCTCCCTCCCTTTCTGCTTCCTCCCATCTCCCCCCTTTCCCTTCCCATCTCCTCACCCTTCACACACCCCAGCTCCCCAGAGCACTAGGGGGTCCCTGCTCCTCCCGTGCCTCAGTTTCCCTGCCAGCTCAGGGTCCCAATAAATACACCAACCACCTCCTGCCTCCTGTGTGTGAGGAGGGGAAGGGACAGGCTGGGGCCACCAGGGACCCCCATTCTGTGCCAGGCTGTATGCCAGGTTGAGCCAGTGGTGGTGGTAGCGCCAGAGGCAGGTGACAACCAGCACCTTCCTAAAAAAAAAAAAGCTTTTATTGCCCTAGAAAAGCCCTGCAACCCCTGCGGCTGGTGCCACCCAGGGGGCACAGGGAAGGTGCCAAGGAGGGGGTCACCCAGCACGCCCCTACATGCTCCGCAGTCCCAGCTGTGCCTCCGCATCAGTCCCAGCCGTTCTCCTTCACCATGTGCGACATCTCGATGATGAACTTCCCCTCCTTGTACTTCTGGCTGCTCTCGAACGCCTGTTCCTGGGGGGGACACAGTATCAGCCCCCCCCATGTTCCAATGGGTGCTGCCTTCCGCAGGGCTTGGGCATGTCCACAGCAAAGGTTTGGTGTGCCCGAGGGTGCCCATGGCAGGGGTTGGAGTGCCTAGGGATGTGCATGGCAGTGGTTGGGATGCCCAGGGCAGGGATTGGGCTGCAAAGACATGCCTAGGGTAGGAGTTGGGGTGCCCAGGTGGGGGTTGGAGTGCTCAGAGAGGCCCATAGAAGGGGTTGGGGTGCCCAGACAGGGGTTAGGCCCCCCAGACAGTGCCTGCAGCAGGTGGGGGTCCCAGCTTGGGGGACACTCACGTATTTCCAGCCCAGGGTGGTCTTGCAGCTCTGGCAGAAGATGTCGGCCACCGAGTGCAGCCCCGTCAGCAGCAGCCGCTGCTCAGCTGGTCCACACCCCACATTCACCCTGCACCGAGAGTGGGGTGTCCCACAGGCTCGGCACACCCAGCCCAGGGACCCCTGGGCACCCCTGGGGCTCCCCCTCCCCACTGCCATCCCTGGTGCCCCCCAGTACTCACACAGAGTTGAACAGGTAGGCACGGCCATGGCTGCCCTGAAAGGACTGTGGGGACATGGCAAGTGTCACTGGTGGGTCCCCCACGTCCCCCGGCTCTCCTCCCTCCATGTCCTACTCCCATCCCGGTGCACTGCCACCGTGCAGCACACCAGCCTGGGGACACCACAGGGAGAGTACTCGGGGACACTGAGGGGGAGAGGGTCATCTCCACGGGAGCACCATACAGGTCACCTGCCACCCCCAGGACACCACGCCGTAGGGGTGAGGGTGGGGGGATGCTTCCTGCCTTGAGGCGATGCTGGCCACCTTGGGAATGTCCTCATCTCGGGATACCACAGGGGGAGCACTCACCACCCTGGGGACACCACAGGGGGACACTTGGCGCGCCAGGGGCACCATGGGGAGAAACTCAACACTCCGGGGACACGGCGGAGGGACACCCGCTGTCTCAGGACCCCCCTGGGACACGCAAGAGGGACTCCCACTGTCCAAGCACACGAGGGCCAGTCCCCACCCAGCCCGGGCGTGGCGGTGGCACCTTGGAGATGAGCTCCTCGTGGCGGGCCAGGTGCGCCCGGCAGTGGACGCAGCTGTAGGTGCGGTGGGAGCGCGGCAGGTAACTGCGGAAGGTGCGCGCGGGCAGGCGGGCGGCCGGGGGCAGGCGGCGGCGGGTCNGCTCGCAGGGGAAGCAGCGCAGCAGCGCGCCCAGAGTCGCCGTCCCGCCCGGCCGGGCTCGAGGGGCTCCGCCGGGGCCCCCCGGCAGAAGAAGGCCGAAAAAGGGGGTGGCCTGCGAAGAGGGAAGGGGGGTGGTGAGGGAAGACCCCCTCCTCAATCGCCCAGGTGTGGGCGCTCCACGTCCTGAGCCGGCTGAGACCGGGCAGTTCATCGCAGGAGTGACGGGCAGCGGGGACACCGGGAGAGCCGGGGCGGGGNATCACCGTGGGGGGGGGGCAATGTCAGGAGCTCTGGGGGACACGACGGGGGGCTCGGTAGGGCTTTGGGTGTCTCTGGGGGACACGATGGGGAGGTACCGGGTTCCGTGGGTTCCCAGAGGCCGGGGCCGCTCACCGCCCGCCGCTGTCCCCGCTGCTGCCGCTGTCGCCGCTGTCCGCTGTCCGTAGCGGGCGCGGGGGGGCCCTGCGTGCCCGGGAGCCGCATCACGGCACCGTGACTCATCCCGCGGCCGTGACGCCATCACCCGCCATAGCCGCCGTGACGTGACCGCCCGACCCTCCGACGTCAGCCCGGCCGCCGGGGATACGCTGCGGCCGCCGGGGCACTTCCCGGTCCCTCATGTCCCCCCACGTCCCCGTGGCTACCCCGTCCCTCCGGCCCCCCGTGTTCTCCGTGTCCCCCCGTGTCCCTTGTGTCCCCCCCATGTCCCCCAATGTCTCCATGTCTCACATGTCCCCCCATGTCCCTGTGTTCTGNTCTGGGAGTCCCTGTGGAGTGGGGTCCTCACGGGGGATTGATGAGAGGTCCAAGGTGCGATGATGGGGTCCCAAGGTAGATTGTGGGTCCCCGGAGGGATGACGGGGGTCCCCGGGAGGCAAGAGGGTGATGGGGGGGAAATATTTGCGGTCGCGGTGAAGGAGGACAGGGGAATCACCGTGGGGGGGGGGCAATGTCAGGAGCTCTGGGGGACACGACGGGGGGCTCGGTAGGGCTTTGGGTGTCTCTGGGGGACACGATGGGGAGGTACCGGGTTCCGTGGGTTCCCAGAGGCCGGGGCCGCTCACCGCCCGCCGCTGTCCCCGCTGCTGCCGCTGTCGCCGCTGTCCGCTGTCCGTAGCGGGCGCGGGGGGGCCCTGCGTGCCCGGGAGCCGCATCACGGCACCGTGACTCATCCCGCGGCCGTGACGCCATCACCCGCCATAGCCGCCGTGACGTGACCGCCCGACCCTCCGACGTCAGCCCGGCCGCCGGGGATACGCTGCGGCCGCCGGGGCACTTCCCGGTCCCTCATGTCCCCCCACGTCCCCGTGGCTACCCCGTCCCTCCGGCCCCCCGTGTTCTCCGTGTCCCCCCGTGTCCCTTGTGTCCCCCCCATGTCCCCCAATGTCTCCATGTCTCACATGTCCCCCCATGTCCCTGTGTTCTGCCTTGTCCCCAGTGTCCCTCCGTGTGTGCTTGTCCCCTCATGTCCCCCGTGTCACCCCTGTGAGATGTAAATCAGCCGGGGGGGCGGCGCGGGACTGCATGTAAATGTCATGAGAACATCACGCAGACGAGCCCGGGACTCATCCCGAGGGATCGGGGCGGGGGAGAGGGGGAGCCCCACTGTAATGAGATGCAAACTAGAGGAGGAGCCGCGGGCGATATGCAAACGAGATGCAAACGAGCCGCAGGAACCGGACAGAACACGCCCCCAACGTGACCCAGGCGTCCCACATGATCCAGGCCACCCTCGCTCCTGGCGCGCTGCTCTGACGTCACTTCCGTCTCGGACGCGGCAGACGTGGGGGCTCGGGACCCCCGCGTCACCGTCATGGCGGACGATGGCGGCGAAGAGAAGAAGCAGGTGGCCAAGTTCGAGCTGGAGCGGGAGACGGAGCTGCGGTTCGAGGTGGAGGCGGCGCAGACGGTGCAGCTGGAGCTGCTGACCGGCATGGCCGAGGTGTTCGGCACCGAGCTCACCCGCAACAAGAAGTTCACGTTCGACGCGGGCGCTAAGGTGGCCGTGTTCACGTGGCACGGCTGTACTGTGCAGCTCAGCGGCCGCACTGAGGTGGCCTACGTGTCGCGGGACACGCCGATGCTGCTGTACCTGAACACGCACACGGCGTTGGAGCAGATGCGGCGCCAGGCTGAGCGGGAGGACGAGCGCGGGCCCCGCGTCATGGTGGTGGGGCCCACCGACGTGGGCAAGACCACCGTGTGCCGCCTGCTGCTCAACTACGCCGTGCGCCTGGGCCGCCGGCCCACCTTCGTGGAGCTGGACGTGGGGCAAGGCTCGGTGTCCATCCCCGGCACCATGGGCGCGCTGTACATAGAGCGCCCGGCCGACGTGGAGGAGGGCTTCTCCCTGCAGGCCCCCCTTGTCTACCACTTCGGCTCCACCACGCCCGGCACCAACATCAAGCTCTACAACAAGGTGAGCTCGGGAGGCTTGCCCCGGGTTGGATCTGGCCCCAGAGTTTCCCAGGCTTTCCTCCACTGCGTGCTGCGGGGTCTCTGAATCCCTTGGTTGCTCCTGCTGCTGCTGCGTGGGGACAGCACAACACGTTTTAAGAACAGCACCGCCAGTCACCCCTTGCCAGCTATAGGATCAGGGCGGGGAGGGAGTCCAGAGGAGGACACGAAGTTGATTAAGGGAAATGGAGCACTTCCCCTATGGAAGCAGGCTGGGAAAGTTGGGGCAGTTCAGCCTGGAGAAGGAAAGTGTGTGCGGTGACCTCAGAGCAGCCTTTTCCATCTTGAGGAGCTACAGGGAAGCTGAAGAGGGATTCTGGTCAGGATCTGGAGTGATAGGATGGCGTGGAATGGGTTCACAGTGAGAGGAGAAATTTAAGCTGGATATTGGGAAGAAATTCTTTTACTATGAGGATGGTGAGGCCCTTCAGGGTTGCTAGAGTGGTTGTAGATGCCCCAGATGCTGGAAGGGCCCAAGGCCAGGTTGGATAGGGCTTGGAGGAACCTGGGCTGGTGGAAGGTGTCCCTGGCATAGGGAACTGGATGGAGTTTAAGGTCTATTCCCACCCAGACCATTCTACAATTCCATGATTTTGCCCTGGGTGGCTGCCCAGAATCAAGGCCTTGAGGGTTCTGAAGGAGTTGGGGACAGTGCTGGGGATAGCATGGGGACACTGGTGCCTCTGTGTGACCCCTCCTCCCGCAGATCACGTCATGCCTGGCTGACGTCTTCAACCAGCGGTGTGAGGTGAACCGGCGGGCGTCAGTGAGCGGCTGTGTCATCAACACCTGTGGCTGGGTCAAGAGCTCAGGCTACCAGGCGCTGGTGCACGCCGCCTCTGCTTTCGAGGTGGACGTGGTGGTGGTGCTGGACCAGGAGCGCCTCTACAATGAACTCAAGCGGGACCTGCCCCACTTTGTGCGCACCGTGCTGCTGCCCAAGTCTGGCGGTGTGGTGGAGCGCTCCAAGGACTTCCGCCGGGAATGCCGGGACGAGCGCATCCGTGAGTACTTCTATGGCTTCCGTGGCTGCTTCTACCCCCATGCCTTCGACGTCAAATTCTCCGACGTCNGGCTTGCCCCGGGTTGGATCTGGCCCCAGAGTTTCCCAGGCTTTCCTCCACTGCGTGCTGCGGGGTCTCTGAATCCCTTGGTTGCTCCTGCTGCTGCTGCGTGGGGACAGCACAACACGTTTTAAGAACAGCACCGCCAGTCACCCCTTGCCAGCTATAGGATCAGGGCGGGGAGGGAGTCCAGAGGAGGACACGAAGTTGATTAAGGGAAATGGAGCACTTCCCCTATGGAAGCAGGCTGGGAAAGGTGGGGCAGTTCAGCCTGGAGAAGGAAAGTGTGTGCGGTGACCTCAGAGCAGCCTTTTCCATCTTGAGGAGCTACAGGGAAGCTGAAGAGGGATTCTGGTCAGGATCTGGAGTGATAGGATGGCGTGGAATGGGTTCACAGTGAGAGGAGAAATTTAAGCTGGATATTGGGAAGAAATTCTTTTACTATGAGGATGGTGAGGCCCTTCAGGGTTGCTAGAGTGGTTGTAGATGCCCCAGATGCTGGAAGGGCCCAAGGCCAGGTTGGATAGGGCTTGGAGGAACCTGGGCTGGTGGAAGGTGTCCCTGGCATAGGGAACTGGATGGAGTTTAAGGTCTATTCCCACCCAGACCATTCTACAATTCCATGATTTTGCCCTGGGTGGCTGCCCAGAATCAAGGCCTTGAGGGTTCTGAAGGAGTTGGGGACAGTGCTGGGGATAGCATGGGGACACTGGTGCCTCTGTGTGACCCCTCCTCCCGCAGATCACGTCATGCCTGGCTGACGTCTTCAACCAGCGGTGTGAGGTGAACCGGCGGGCGTCAGTGAGCGGCTGTGTCATCAACACCTGTGGCTGGGTCAAGAGCTCAGGCTACCAGGCGCTGGTGCACGCCGCCTCTGCTTTCGAGGTGGACGTGGTGGTGGTGCTGGACCAGGAGCGCCTCTACAATGAACTCAAGCGGGACCTGCCCCACTTTGTGCGCACCGTGCTGCTGCCCAAGTCTGGCGGTGTGGTGGAGCGCTCCAAGGACTTCCGCCGGGAATGCCGGGACGAGCGCATCCGTGAGTACTTCTATGGCTTCCGTGGCTGCTTCTACCCCCATGCCTTCGACGTCAAATTCTCCGACGTCAAGATCTACAAGGTGGGCGCGCCTACTATCCCAGACTCATGCCTGCCACTGGGAATGTCACAGGAGGACAACCAGCTGAAGCTGGTGCCAGTGACACCGGGGCGGGACATGGTGCACCACCTGCTGAGTGTCAGCACTGCTGACAGCCCTGATGACAACATCTCGGAAACCAGCGTGGCCGGCTTCATCGTGGTCACTGGCGTGGACCTGGAGCGCCAGGTCTTCACCGTGCTGTCCCCAGCTCCGCGCCCCCTCCCCAAGAACTTCCTGCTCATCATGGACATTCGCTTCATGGACCTCAAGTAGGGGAAGGGCGGGATGTGCCTCCTGCCTCCTCCCCTTCCTTGTGACCCCTCCTCGTTCCTTCAGCACGGTGTGACGCTGGTGCAGCACTCGTCCTTCGGTTTTATACTTTTTGTACAGTTTGGTATTAAATCTGGAAGCCTTTGCCGCTGTTGAACGTCTGCTGAGGGTGGGGGGTCCCCGAGAGGAGCGAGTGATTGCCGGCCCGGGCTCCCCCCGCGCACGGAGTGTGCAGCGCCCATTCTTCCCCTCTAGCCCCCGGTGTGGTACGTTCCGCGCACGCGCAGAGGCTCCAGGTGGGCCCCGCCCTCCGCGCTGCGAGCGCGCTCGCCCTCTCCGCGGCCTTGCGCATGCGCTCCGCCGCTCCCGGGGCGGGCCCGCGGGAGGCGGCCAATGGAGGCGAGCGNCGCCGGGGCCCGGCCGCCCCCGCCTCGCCACTGCCCCCGCGGCTCCCCCCGCGCCCAGCTTGGGCTGTGCCCCAGTGTCCCCCCACCGCACCCCGAACCCTCCTGCCCGGCGCCCCAGCTGGCACCGACCCGTGTCCGGCTCCCCTCTCTCGCCGCGGACCCGCTGCGCCGTTCCGCACGGCCGCCTGCTCGATGGTCGCGGTGCCTCTACAGGGGAGCGCCGCTTCCTTCTGCCCCGGCTTCCGTGTCCATCGGGACTTTCTTCTGTGCCCCGGCGAGCCGGACTGCGGGAGCGGCGGTGCTGGGCTGGCGGGGAGCGGTGCTCCGCGGGCTGGGGCCGCCTCTGCGCACGAGTGCGGGGTGAGCGCACCGGAGCGGAGCTCGTCCCCGCGCCTGGAAACCGCCCGGGGCCGGGGAGCGGCCGTGGGCTGCCGCAGGGAGCGCCCGGGGGACTCGTGCGCTGTCCCGCACCCGGCCTGTCCCCGTGTCCCCGAGAACGCCGTCACTGCGCTGTTTTGTGGCGCCGGAGCTCGGCCTCTGTGCCGCGGCCGAAGGGGCACCCCTGCTTAGAACACGGCCTCTCCTCACGACACAGTCCCTGCTCCTGGCTTTGGGGGGCACTGGCAGGGGTCCAGCCTGGCCTCTCCTCAGAATTCCCAGGTTCCCAAACACCTGAGCTGTGCAGGTCCCTAGCCCCGGGATTCCACCCCCCTCACCACACCGATTCGGGAGGGGATCGGCTGCCCTTGTGCTCCCCGTGGCTCTGGGAAGTGGTTCCCCCTGATCTGCCGGCTCACGCCCTGGCACAGAGCTGAATTTGGGCATTAGGGAAGCAGGATTCTCTGTGCTAGGGGCTGTTTGGGTTTTTTGGGGCGTGTAAAGTACAATCAGAGGCTTGTCTCGATCAAAGCCAGAGTTATCTTGGAGCCTCTTTCTGAGCTTAATCCAGTTACCACCGTTCCTCCATCGGGCCCAGG
The DNA here is from genome assembly GCA_013400495.1 of Nicator chloris. Lineage (NCBI taxonomy): Eukaryota > Metazoa > Chordata > Aves > Passeriformes > Pycnonotidae > Nicator > Nicator chloris. The sequence continues at coordinate 96,717 of WAAE01001754.1, read as the reverse complement.
TACTGCTTTAGCAGGCGTTTATTCCCTTTGGTTCCCGAGGCCAGGAGCCCCATCTAGGAATGGAGAGGATGGTGATGGGGTGAGTCCAAGGGGAGACCTTGAACTCCCCTGTGAGGGGCCTGTCTAAGGACATTCCCTCCTGTCACTGTGCCCAGTGTCTCCTAACACAGTGACGAGAGGCTGGTGCTGTCCTTGCTTGCTGTGGGGCCTGTTGGGACGCGGCCTCAATGGATTGTTCCTCCTGCTTTGCCCATAAAATGGGGCTAATCCCGTGTAAACCAGTGGGATGGGCTGGGGAAGGAGGATGGGAGCAGTGTAAGCCCCGGACAGGAGATAAGCACGGCGTGATTCTAGCTTTCTGTCTGTCTGCAGTGGAATATTTATCCATGTTCTGTGTTGATCCTTCTGTACGTCCACATGGGAGAAAACCAGGTGTACAGGATGCACCTGGAGCTGAGGGGCGGCCAGACATACATTGCTGTGCATCCTTCTTTGGAATTAAGAGTGAGGAAGTGTCCCCAGACTGCCCTGTTGGGGCAGGTGCTCCTGTTTGGTCACAGGACAGTGACCAGTGGGGATCTCATGCTGGCATTGTTCTGGCCACAGTGCCAGGTTTGGGAAAAATTTGCACTTTCTCTGATGGATTTTGAAGTGTGAAGTGTTAGCTGGTTGTACAAGGACAGGGTGAGCAGCGGGAGCTGCAGAGGGAGGAGGGGATTCCTTGTTCCATGGGTGCCCCTCACAGTGCCAGGCAGCAAGCTCTGGAATGGCTCTGTGGAACTCTGGGATGCAGCTGATCAAAACAAAGTGGGAACAGGTAAAGCACATCCCATCTTCGTGCATCTCCCGGGATGTGCCCTGTCTGGGAGTTGCCTCACATGGAAAGAATTGTTTGTGTGTTTGCCCTGCGCCATGGGAACTCGGCTGGATCTGGGCAGGTCGGGAGCTGTGGATCCCAGTGAGTGATGCAGGTTTGGGAGCCAGTAACCGGGAGGGAACTCTGTCCTGCCTGTGCTGTGGGTCCCAGGGGTGGCAGGAGCTGCATGGTTGATGCTGAGGTGCATTTCCTCCTTCCTGGCAGGAGCAGAGTGAGGAGCTGAAGTGAGGGAGGAGGGAATATTGGGAGCTGGAGACGTGTGTCCCCATCCCAGTAGAGGTGGGGAGGGCCTCATACTCCAGAAGGGACAAAGCATGAAGCACCTGGCTACATATGGAAAGGCTGGAGAGGGGCTGGAGCAGAGTGGGGTGGGAAGCAGGGAAGGAAGAGCACAGGGCTGGGAGGGGAGTAAAAGGAGGAAATTAGTGAGGCTTTGCAGGGCCTTGACCCAAGAAAAGGAGACACAGGCTCAAAGAAATGGAAGGTGGCAGCAGTCTTGCATATGCTTGCACATATCCTGAGGGAGGGAATTCGGAAATAAAAGAAATCCCCAGAAATGGAGATGAAGGAAACAGGAGCAGCTCCCCTGTATGACTGGAGAGTGTATCTCCAGTATCCCCTGTATCTCCCCTGGAGAGTGGAGATGACTGCTCTGAAGGTGGCTGAGCAGAGCGGAACTGGGGAAGTGCTCCAAAAAGGAGGTGCTGGGATGGGAAAACCAGGTGGAATTTCTGAGGGAGAGGGAAGGGGGGGTGAGCAGTGACACAGGCAACAAGCTCTGAGGGAGAAAGGAGCAGGGCAGGTCTGGAGGAGCAGTGGGAGAGGAGGAGTTGCTGGGCTGGAATTGGCAGAGGGAAAGGAATGGGAGGCAAGAGCAGAGCTCATGTAGGCCACAGGTAAGCAAGATGAGTTGGGGACTCTTTGGAACAGGGAAATCTGTGAGTGGCCTTTGTGAATAGGGACAAAGTGGCCAGAGAGACAGAGGATTTGGGGCGAAGGTGGAGGGAAAGGAAGGGTTGGTTGACCAGAGGCAGGCAGGTTGTAGGGCTGCAAAAGGGGATGGCTGGAAAAGAATATGTGTGTTTGGGAGAAATGGGCCCTGAATTAGTGTAATCTGTGGGAATTTTGGGTGGATTTTCCTTGTGTTTCTCTTGGACCCCTTAAGGATTGTAGAGCAGAGATCCTGGCACACTGTGATGCACTTTGACAGCTTCTGCCCGGGCCTCTGCAGCAGGGCTGGGGCTGGGGAGTCCTTTGGGGTCTCAGCACGCCAGGGGAATCAGGAGGGCATTCCCAGAAGCAGTGTGGTGGCACTGGGAGCCAGGATGGCCTCGGCAGCCTCCTGTTTGATGAGTTGTGGAGTTATTCTGGGCACAGGCGGCTGGAGCAGGGATGCATTTGCATTTCTTCTTGCTGGGATGTCACTAATGCCAGCTCTGGGGTTCTCTCCCTGCTCATAGGCCTGTCTCATGGGTACCTGATTCCATGGGGAGCTGTCTCTGGCACACACAGCTCCTCAGGGATCACCCTGTGGAAGGGCTGGAGTGCCTGGATCTCTGGCTGGAAGGGCTGGGGCAGAGCAGGGCCATGAGATGCATGCCCATGGTGCTCTGCGAGGGCAGGGTGGGGATCTCTGAGGGAGGAATTATCAGGGAACAATTCCTTCTGCCTGACAGTGTCTGTTTGAACCCAAGGTGTGGCTTTGCCTCCATGGCAGAGCATTCAAAGGGCTGAGTGCTCTGGGAGCAGATTGCTTCTGCTAAAGCAATCAGCCGTGATATCAAGCCTGGACTTCCGATAGCCCATCCCTGGAATTGCTGTTGGGCTCGGCTCTGTGGGATGTTGGGCTCTTCCCCGAATAGGCAGAGCAGGGCTGGGAAACTGCTGCTCTCCAGGGAACTCTGTCCCTGCTATAGAAAACAGCTTTCCCTGGTGTCACTGTTCAATTTGCTCTGCTCAGGAGCTGCTGCCAGATGAAACTTGCGCGTTCCTGGCCAGGCAGAGCATTGGCCCCACGTTTCCTCTCACTCCCAAGGGCAGGGAAACCTTGGGATGGGAAGTTGAGCTTCGGTCCTGCAGAGGCCGAGTGGTGGGAGCGGTTCCTGGGTGAGTCAGCCAGGGTGGCTGATGCCGTGAGCAGGGGGTTAACCCACTTGCTGGTAACACATCCTTGTCATTAAACCTGACTTCAGCTGGTTGCTGCAGCTCTCCCAACCACATTGAGTCAGCGCTAGAGAGCTCCCTGCCCACCCTGAAGGAGAAATTGGGGAGGCAGAGAAAGCTGGAAGGGAGAAAGGAGTGAGCTGTAAAGCTCTGCTTGGACCTGCAGTGCCATGGAGACAGCAAGGGGAGGATGGGTGACAGATGGTGACAAGGTGAAGAGTGGTGGCTGTAGCAGCAGGAACTGGTGGGATATAATGGATGATGGGCTTGTGGCTGCTTGGGACAGGTCAAGGCCATGGGTAGGGACACCTTCCACTATCCCAGGTTGCTCCAAGCCCCATCCAGCCTGGCCTTGGATACTTTAGGCATGTGGCATCCAAAGCTCCTCTGGGCAACCTGTACCATGGCCTCACCACCATCATAGGGAAGAATTTCTTCCCAATATCCCGTCTAACTGTGAGCTCTGTAATTTCAAATCCACTCCTCCTTGTCCTGGTGCTACAGTTCCTGATGAATCCAGAGCTGCAAGGGCCACCTCCTATCATGGGATTGGTGTTTTCCATGGGCCTCTCCTGTCTCCTACCCTCCAGGGAAAGGGGTGAGATTCCTGGATGTTTTTTCCTCCTGTGGTCTCCACCCTTATCTTAAGTCCTGGAGCCTCTGCTCAGCCCCTGCCCCTCAGGAGTATCACTTGCTGGTGCTGGGATTGAGCTGGAACTGCAGGAAAGAACTCATGGTGTCCCTCCAGTCCTTCCAGGGCTTGGGCTGGGTTTCTCAGTGGTAGAGGGCGTGGCTTGGAGTTCCTGCAGCAGCCAATGCCCCTGAGCTGGGATGGGAGATGCCATAGCCAGGCTGCTGTGGCTAATGACAGCCAGCTCCATCCCTTCTCTCACCATGCTAATTTCTGTTGTTTTTTCCAGGTGAGCTGTGGCACACCAGGCCTCGAGTTTTAATGGTTTTATGTAGTTTTTTTTAAAAGACAGAGGGATGGATCAATGAAGAAGGATTTTAACAAAGGAAGAGGGAGGAAAAAACGGAGCTGTTTGGAACAAACTGAGGTTTCCCCCCACACCGCCCAGGCCATGGGTGAGACAGAGCTGCTCAGCACCACTTCCACCCTTTGGTGTCTGCTGGGGTTGTAAAGGCACTCCCTGAATACCCCCTTCTTGTTCACCTGCTGGGAAACGGTTGCTGCAGAGAAGATTTAATGAAATTCCTGTCGCTCCCCAACTGCCAAGTGGATACTGAGCCTATGGAAGGGCCTGGGGGGTCAGGAGAAAGGAGCAAGTAGGAAAACCCACAATCCGCCAGACTTTCCCCTCCGCCCCCCTCGAAAGGAAGGATTTACAGCTCAACCTTGCACCAGCTGTTCCTCGGCTTTAACAGACAAGAGAGAAATAAATAAAATTAAAAGGCCACCGCCAGCCGGCCCCAGATCCTGGTAAAATCAGGGAGAGTGTTTCTGTGACTCCTGCAGCAAGAGCAGGAGGAGGAGGCACGGCAACTTGGAGATTGCTTGGAGACCACTCCCTCCTCCCGTGCAGCACTGGGGGCTGTGGCACAGCAGAGGCAGATTAAAAAGGAGCAGTGGCTTCCCTGAGGCTCCTGGGGTGGCTTTTTTGCAAGGAGTTTGCTGATCCTGTGCTCTTCTCGGGGTGCTGCCTGAGCCTGGGTAATTCCCTCCCTTCAGAGTCTGCCTGTTGGAGTCCTACTCCCTGTGGGCTGCTGCCTGGACTGAGGCTCAGAAGGGCTCTCAGCATTCCCACTCCAACTGTTGTCCTAAACCCAAATCCCCTTCTCTGTTGTGAATTTTTAATGTTTTTAACCCTCCTTCCCTGCGTCCGTGAGCTCTCACGGGGCAGAGCCTAGAGTGGGCTCCTCTCCTGGGCCTCCTGTTCCAGACACTTCTTCGGACTGTCCGCCCTGGTCGGAACTTGCCCCAGGAGCAGGCACGAGGGCAGGGTAGGGGTCATTCCCTGTCCCCCTCCCCTTCTCATCCTGCTCTGAGTCCCCTGGGGCCTGGGCTATGCTGCGGGGCGGACCCCCCACCACAGCTCCAACATGCCAGCAGCCTCTGGAAAGAGATTCAAACCCAGCAAGTACGTCCCGGTCTCTGCTGCTGCCATCTTCCTAGTGGGAGCCACCACCCTCTTCTTCACCTTCACGTGAGTCCCAGCTGCTCGGCCAGAGTGGGGTGGGCCAGTGAGGACAGGGGAGAGAAGCTGGGATTTTCTCCCAGAGGGAAGGGAGATATTGTGCTCTGGGTGCTGCAGCCACAGTGGGAGCCATTTCACTCCATGAGTTTTCCCAGGGGAAGCTGTGTGCTGTTGGTCCTGGTGAGGCACCACTCAGCTCTAGGTCAGCTGGGTTGGGAACTGGTTTGTGACCTGTGGGTGGAAAACGCCTCAATTACTTTCTCCTTTGGAGCCAGGCGAGGTGGATTGGTGGGCTGGGGCAGGACACATGTTATTTTTAGTTTTGTAATTGATTTGTGCGCCACAAAGGAAAGTTCAGGGAGGAGAACTCTGGCCCCTGTGCAGATCACTCGCTGTGTTCTGTCCCCTGTCCCCTGCCCTGAGCCAACGAGGGTTCCATGTCCCTGGAGAGGGCCCCAGGGAAATGGCTAGCAGGTTACTGGGGCCTTGCGGGGCCCACTGGGCTGGGAGTTGGTGTCAGGTGCTAGAGAGGCGGGGTGACATCCATGGGCTGCTGCTCTTCCCTGCCTGGAGACACGTGCCTCGGTGATGTGCCCAGAGGGGTGACAGGCGGGGGAGGAGAACCTCAAGGTGCTGAGGGAGCCCCTCAGAGACTGGCTCATCTGGACTGGAACCATGGCACAGCGTACCAGGCAGGAAAGCCGGAGCACAGCAGCTGGAATGGCTACCAAATCCTGCAGGGCATCCCCGGGGTCTCAGCTGGCATATGTATGGGGTCCTGGCAGGGTGTGGGAAGAGTGTGCACCCTCTGCTTCAGGGAGCCTCTCCCACTCCCTGGAGTTTTCCTGCTGGGGCCACAGGAATCAGCTGGAGCTGTGGGAGGCCAATGGGATGGGTGCTACCACTTCCTAGGAAGGAGCCATTGGTGGCAGGAAGGTCACCGTGGCTTTGGCAGCCACTGCGCAGGGACATGGGAACTTGACCACCAAAGAGGGGGATGGGGTTAGTTTGCCCTGTCCAGTGCCCGGTGCAGCTGGCAGTGTCACTCAACAGTGTGTGGCCATCCCCTGCTGGGACACTGAGCGGTCGCCAAGCTCCCTGGCTCGGGGTTTGGCTGCTCCAGGCTGCCAGATGCCTGTGGAAGTCGCTGAGTGTTGCTCCTGTGCCAGGGGGATGAAGGAAATGCGGAGGGAACAGGCGGTGCCCTCCAAGGGCTGTGTGTGTGACCTTAGGGGACAGGCTGGCTCTGCTTTGGCGGTGTGGCTGCTGGACAGCTGGACCCCAAGCCCATGCCAGCCATGGGTGTAGCAGTGCCAGGAGCAGCTGCTTATCAGCAGGCAATGAGAGGCAGTGCTGGAGCCGGTGCCGTGGAGCAGGTTTGGCCAGGGCAGGAACGCCTGGGCAGGTCGCTGTAATTGCAGGTCAGTGATGTTGTTTATCCTACTTCAGAACATCCCATTAAATCCCGGGCACAGCATTCACACTGCTCGGCCATGAGGGAGTTGTGCTGCTCCTGGCAGGATGGGTCCCTTGGGACAGCATCCGCCTGCTGCTGGAGCAGGTTGGCAGGGACCTGGGGCTCAAGGTTTGTCTCCTGCATGGTCCTGGGGGCCACTGTTCCCCTTCCCCACCTGGTCAGCAGCAGACTGGCTGCTGACCCCCTTCCCGCTGTCAGCATCCAACCTAAGGCTCGTTCTTTGGGAAGTGCAGTGGAAGCTGTGAGGGCGGGCTCTGGGGGGCCTCCCCCAAGCAGGGAGTGGCCACGGATCGGCACAGCTCTTAAGGCTCCAGTTGTGGATAGGCTAGAAGCCTTTTGGTCCATTGAGGATTTATATCTCTGGGTCAAGAACTCTCTTTAATTGATTAATTTAATTAGGAGCTGCTGCTGAGCACGTGGCTGTGGTAATGAGGCCAATTGCACTAGAGGGAGGGGTAGCAGGAGACGGCATGTTCCTGCCTCCCTCTGGGATGAGTGGGGGTCCCAGGCTTGCTGGGTTCTCGGTCAGGTGCTGATTTAGGATGGAAATTCCCCCTTGGGGTCCTTTTGTCCATTCCTGCATCTCCCCACTAGCTGGTCCTAGCTCCTGGTAGAGTTGGCTCTTAAGGTTCCCTGTCCCCTCCCTGGGGCTGGCAGTGCCACTGGGACACAGTGTCATACATGCTCCCAGTCAGATCCAAACTTGTGTGAGGGTGAGGGCAAGCAGGGATTGTGTTTGTCCCAAGGCCTTTGGAGAGCTGGAGAGCCCGTAGGTCAGAGCCCTGGGGAATAGGCAAGGAGGGAAGGCTGTGCCTGGGAGAGTGTGGAGGATGAGGGGCTGGGGAGGGAATACCAGCAGGGAAGGACAGGCTTCTCCAGGCATGACTGGTAGCAAAAAGCCTGTCTTGCATCCTGGTATGACTCATAGTGCCTGAGGCTCCCCAAGTCCTCTCATGTGATGCCAGGGACAAGTCCTGACAGCTCCTCCGGCCATGAGCGCGCTCCCAAGGGGGACCCCAACGGGTGCTGCGGGACCTGCATGGCCAGCTGCGGTGGTGAGGAGCCTCCCTTCTGCTCCTGCTCCTGCCCTCTGTGCCCTGGGGTCGAGGGCACTCACCGTTCAGGAGAGCAAAAGGCAGGAACACATCACGCTTCTGATAAGGAGGTTCCCTCAGGGATGGGCAGCACCTTTGCTCCCTGCTGAGGGCCCTGATCCCTCCCAGGGATGGGGATGGTCCCAGGAGGTGACTCCCTGGCTTTGGGGTCACCAGCACAGTGTCACTGGCCAGTCTGGCTCTGTGGGGATTCCCAGCTCCCTCCCTCCCACAGCACAGGGGGTCCCTGGGTATGAGGGAGCCGGGGAGGCAGCAGGTCCTGGAGTTCCCTAAGGAGAGTATTGTGCTTGTCCTGGCCTGTGCATTCCATCCAGGGGGTCTTGTCCGTGTGTCTGAGCCCAGGGACCTGCTGGGCACTGTCCTGCCCTGGGAGCTCTGTCTCCCTCCAGGAAGGGCTGGCTGCCAGGACAGCATGGAGGTGTTCTCTTCCCCCTGTTCTTCCCTCTCTGCCTGCCCCAGCGCTTTTGGAGGCAGCTGGATTCTTCCTTGCCTCCTTGGGCTCTGTCTCTCAGGATCCAGGCTGTGTGCTTGGCTCAGCGCAGCTGTTGGCTGTTCCCTGTGTGGGATGGCTGCCCGGGCATGGGTCTTCCTGGGTCCCCTCCATCTCTTTCAAACAAAGGTTTGGGCTGCGATTTCCCTTCCTGGAAAGAGGAGCTCTTTCCGCAGGGTTTCTGGAAGGGCATGTCCTATTTTTAGGGCTCCTCTGAGTCCCCTGGCCCTCTGTCCAACAGAGAGCAGAGCCGGGGAGGCTTCTCTGAAGTGGAGTAGGAGTTCAGCTCAGGGACATGGGATCCTTGGTTCTGGTGTGTCCTCACTCTCTACAACCCCCCTGACAGGAGGGTGTGGCCAGGTGAGGTTGGGCTCTTCTCCCAAGGAGCAAGTGATGGGACAAGAGAAAGCAGCCTCAGGTGGTGCCAGGAGAGGTTTAGTTTGGATGTTAGGGAAAATTTCCTCATGGAAAGGGTTGTTCAGCCCAGGGCAGTGGTGGAGTCACCAAAAAACATGTGGCTGTGGCGCTTGGGGACATGGTTCAGTGGTGGCCCTGACAGTGCTGGGGAAGCAGTTTGAATCGGTGATCTTAGAGGGCTTTTCCAGCCTGAACAATTCTGTGATTCCATGACTGTGATTCTTCCCTTGCTCAGGTTGTGGCCAGGTGCTGTTGTGTAGGTCCTGTCCCTGTAGCACTGCTCTCCAAGGGTTTTGGGGTACAGATTGGAGAGGACAACTACTCTCCAGCCTGTCCCAGCTGCAGAGAATCTACCTGGCTGGATTCCAGTGGAGGCGGCAGGCCCGGCATGGTCGATGCCACTCTGGGAACCACTCCCCAGCCTGAGGCAGAGCTCTGGGTCTCGGGAGGAAGGGGGGGGTGGTGGGGCTGGGCCGGGAGATGCCAGCCTGATATGGAGCAGGGAGGCAGTGCCCAGGGTGCCCAGCAGGGCAGCTCCTGAGGAACAATGGGGGAAAGAGGCTTTGGGGAAGGTGGTTTGCAGGAAAAGCTTGCTGTGGTATGTGAGGCCTAGAGGGGCCAGAGAGGAGGATTAGGAGGAGGAGGAGGAAGACGAAGAGGAGTGTGCTGGGTGACTTGGCCATGCTGTGGTCCTTGCCAGGGATACCCTGCAACCAAAAGTCTGCCCTCCTGCTCTCATCCCTGTGCCTTGATGGGGACAGCCTCAGCCTTGGCCCATGAGAGCAGGTCCCACTGATGATTCCCACCCTCCCTGGGGTACGCAGCGGTGCCTGGTGCTGGGAGCACCCTGGCCGCCTCACCTTCTGTGCTGCCAGATGTGTGCCGGAAGGGTGTGCCCGGTTCTCCTGCCCTGCCTGGGGCAGTCTCCCCAGCCACATCTGCTGCTTCTCACCCAGGGGTGCCCCCCTGCCCTTCTCAGGGCCCTGAACTGGGACAGAGCCCTGCACCAAGGTCTTGTTCCCAGCTGGAGCCTTGCCGTGGCTCCTGGGGCTGCCTCACCTGGCGATGGGACCCATCCCCATGGGTGGTGGTGGAGGAGGGGACAGGGCCAGCTCCTGTCCCTTCACCCCAGCCTGTGGGGGATTAGGGCGCTGGCACCATATGTCACCCTGCCCGCCCAGTCCTGCACTGCTCTGGCCATCTAAATCCATCGGCACTTAGCCTGGTGGGGGAAAGAGAGGGGCAGATGCTGCCCTAGATCTGTGGGATTAAATCCCAGCAGCAAAGCAGATTAGGGAATTACGCTGGCGCCTGGAAGGGGGAAGCCCGCTGTCCTGAGGCCTCCTGCTGGAGCAGGAGGGAGCAGGGTGATTCCCTCACTGTGCACCCATGAGCCTCTTGGAGGAGCTGGGTGCTTTCCAGGGTCCCCATGTCCTGCTGGAGCTGTCTCTGGGGTGTGAGGAGCATGAGTGGCTCTGGAGTCACTGGAGCTGGTGCTGGTTTCATGTCCCCTCACAGAGTCCCCTCTGCCCCCAAACAGCTGGTGGGGCACAGGAAGGACGACATCGAGGTGCTTTCTGGCAGGACCCCCGGGTGCCCCCCATGCCATTGGCCTGGTTTTCCCTGTTCCATGGCTCCATGGGACCCTCCAGTGGACCCTTCCCTTCCTCTCAAAGGGAAATTTTGCTCCCTGATGGATGCCTGGAGCATGCCCTACTGTGGCCCCCAGGTGCTCCCCAGGCCAGGGTCAGGCTGTGCTGTAGAAGTGGCTCCAGTTTGGGTGTGGGATGCACTGCTAGGAGCCCCTGGGACAGTGGGAGGCAGCGGGAGCAACACAAGTGAGGGTCCGAGGATGTCATGGCTGCTGTGCCCGCAGATGCCCAGGGCTCAGTCTCTACGTGTCCCCAGTCATCCCTGCCTACAATGCTGTCGTCTTCCTCTTCGTGCTGGCCAACTTCAGCATGGCCACCTTCATGGACCCAGGCATATTCCCGCGAGGTGAGTCTGGCTCCGGTGCTGCCTCCTTCACCCTTCCTTGGAGGTAAAGGGGATTTCTGGGGTTCCAAAAGGCTGGTGAGGAGCTTTCCTCGCCCTGCCCGGTGGGATCAGGCAGTGACAAACGCTACAGGGATGGCAGCTCTGGGTTCAGCACCCCATGTTGGGTCCCTGGGGCTCAGGCAGTGTCAGCATTCTGGAGCAGGGCCTGGGAGAGCACCCCCCAGCCGGTGTTTGGGGGTCCCTGGCTGTCTCTGTGCTGGGTGACGGGAAGGTGATGCTGGGAGCCTTCGGCTTGGGCAGGCAAGGGCTGCCTTGGACCTGATGCCGTGCTGGGGTGTCCCCATCAGCTGAGGAGGACGAGGACAAGGAGGACGATTTCCGGGCCCCTCTGTACAAGACGGTGGAGATCAAGGGCATCCAGGTGCGCATGAAGTGGTGCGCGACCTGCCGCTTCTACCGCCCGCCCCGCTGCTCCCACTGCAGTGTGTGTGACAACTGCGTGGAGGTGAGGAGCTGCCGGGGTCTCCGCCAGCCCCCCATGGGACAGGGAGCCCTGTGAGCACCCCCTCACTGTGCCACATCCTTGGCAGGAGTTCGACCACCACTGCCCCTGGGTCAACAACTGCATCGGGCGGCGCAACTACCGCTACTTCTTCCTCTTCCTGCTGTCACTCACCACGCACATCATGGGCGTCTTCGGCTTCGGGCTGCTCTATGTCCTGTACCAGGTGGAGGAGCTCTCCGGTGTCCGCATGGCTGTCACGTATCCTCCTGGGCAGTGGGAGTGGAGAGGGGTGGTGGAGTCTGGGGGTGGCGTGGTGCTGAGTGGGGCTGTGGCTGCTCCTTAGCTGGCTGTGGCAGGATGGTGGTGATGTGCGTGGCTGGACTCTTCTTCATTCCCGTTGCTGGCCTGACGGGCTTCCATGTGGTGCTTGTGGCCAGGGGCCGCACTACCAATGAACAGGTATGTCCAGGGGACTATAGGGGAGACTGCCAGCCTGGCCAGGCCACCTACAGATACATTTTGGGATTTCCCAGGAGAGGATGGCTGTGGATGTGGCTGTATTAAAGCTAGGGGAGGCCCCTGAGTTGGGGAGGTAGAGCAGATGGTGACTGAGGGGCAGCTGTATCCATGGGGGTGCAGTCAGAGGATGGAGCTAGGTGAGCACTTCTGGGGCCCAGGAGGTGAAATTGAGGTGGCCCTACCCCCTCAAGGTAGCTGAGCACTGAAACAGGAACCACAAAAAGGAGCAGGATCTTGGAGTATTTCCGTCCTGGGGGATTTTCCTGAGGGTGCTGGCATGGCTGGCTGTGATGCTCCTTTGTCCCACAGGTGACAGGCAAGTTCCGCGGGGGTGTCAACCCCTTCACCAATGGTTGCTGTAAGAATGTCAGCCGGGTCCTCTGCAGCTCCCCGGCCCCCAGGTGAGCCTGGCATGTGCACCCTGGAAAAACTGCTCCATTCCAGGCTCCAGGCCGTGACCTTCCTCCCACCCCCTCCCAAGGTACCTCGGGCGCCCAAAGGCCGAGCAGACAGTGCTGGTGAGACCCCCGTTCCTGCGGCCTGAGGTGTCAGATGGTCAGATCACTGTCAAGATCATGGACAATGGTATCCAGACAGAGCTGAAAAGGACGAAGGTGAGGAAGGTGGGGACCAGCGCTGTCTGCGCTGGGGCCCTCCACGGAGCCCAGGGGTGCAAGCCTGCATCCGTGAGTAGAGAACCGAGTGAGCCTGGTCATGTTCCCTGTCTCCCTCCATGTCGTCTTGTTCTATGTCCCGGCGCAATGGGAACTGTCCCCCTCCCATGTGGCAGTGACCTCATGAGGCTTTGTCCCCTCCATGGCCCTTACTGATCCCATCCTTCCCCACGCATCACCCTCTGGAGGTTCCCCCTCCTTGGCACTTCCAGCACCCACTGAGGGCACGTGCCGCTCCCTGTTCTGTCAGATGGCATGGGAGGCAGTGGGAGCCCTCAGTGCCGCTGTCCATGCCCTGCCAGCCCAGGGGGGCTGAGGCCTCACCCCATCCTGACCCCACCTGCGCTTTGTCTCTGCAGTCCAAGGGGAGCCTGGAGGTGACGGAGAGCCAGTCTGCTGATGCTGAGCCGCCACCCCCACCTAAGCCTGACCTCAGCCGCTACCTGGGCCTGAGGACACACTTAACCCTGGCCACCACTGAGGGTAAGGAGGGCATCAGGGCCCTGGCAGCCGCTGGGAGGGGCGCCCAGGGCTGCACAAGGCAGGCCAGGAACCAGGGCTGTAGGGCAGACCTGGAGCACATCAGCATTCCTGGGCCAGTGTATGTGGGCCCTTGCACTTGGAGAAGCCTGCGGGATGCTCACAGTCAGCTCTGCTCTGGCAGAGGCCAAGCCAATATGGCACTATCTGGAGCCACCGGGAGCTGTGCCTTGAAGCCACCGCGCTGCCAGGATGGAGGAGGTGGAGTGGTGGCAGGCCTGGCTCAGCGGCACAGAGCGTCTGTGGCCGGCTCCATGTGGGCTTGACCAGAGGTGGGATGTGATGGGCAGAGCCTGTGGAAGCTGCTTTCTGCAGCAGCTGGAGACCCCACAGCTCTCCTGGCCCTGCCTGGGCTCTGCTGCTGGGCCCTGCTGGCGGCTGTGCTCTGTGTATGTGTCCCATTGAGCGCCCTGACACCCCGTGCTGTGCACCCCCAGGGTGTCACGCTGCAGGGTCATGGAAGTGCCAGCCCCACACATGTGGCTGTGGGGACAACCCTTCCTCCCGGTCTGTCTCTCCCGCCCCGGTGCACTTCCCTCCAGCCCATCCCTCCCCCCTGGTCCATCCACCCCAGGCTCTGAGTTGGTTCTCGGGCAGGGAGGGTGGGGCTCGGTGCGTTCCTTGCCTGCAGCCTGCCTGAGCGTGCCCCTCTCTCCCGGCGCAGACAGCAGCTTGCTAGGCAAGGACAGCCCCCCGACTCCCACCATGTACAAGTACCGGCCCGGTTACAGCAGCAGCAGCAGCTCGGCAGCCCTGCCTCATTCCACCAGCGCCAAGGTAAGGCTGAGCCTGGTGTGGGGGACCAGCCCCAAGGGTTGCCACCGCTTTCCTGGTGTGGGAAGGGTTTAGGGGGTGCATCAGGAGCTCTGCAGGGGCCCCATGGTCATTCTGTGGGTAACTGCTGCCCCTCTGCCCTTCAGCTGAGCCGAGTGAACAGCCTGAAGGAACCCAACTCCATCTGTGACAGTGGCCACAAGCCCAGCTACCGCTCAGAGCCGAGCCTGGAACCTGAGAGCTTCCGCTCTCCCACCTTTGGCAAGAGCTTCCACTTTGACCCTCTCTCTAGTGGCTCCCGATCCTCCAGCCTCAAGTCAGCCCAGGGCATGGGCTTTGAGGCGGGCCACCTGCAGTCTATCCGCTCGGAGGGCACCACCTCCACCTCCTACAAGAGTCTGGTGAACCAGACGCGCAACGGCAGCCTCTCGTACGACAGCCTGCTCACGCCCTCCGACAGCCCCGACTTTGAGTCGGTGCAGGCGGGCCCAGAGCCCGAGCTGCCTGTAGGCTACACCTCACCCTTCCTGTCAGCCCGCATCGCTCAGCAGCGAGAGACCGACCTGCACGGCCGCTTCACCAGCGCTGCCTCCCCCAAGCACGCGGCACTGCGTGATCCCTCGCCTGTGCGCTATGACAATCTCTCCCGCCACATCGTGGCCTCCATCCAGGAGCGGGAGAAGCTGCTGCAGCAGCCGCCGGCCCCGGGCCAGGAGGAGGATGCGGGGCTGGCAGACTCGGGCATCCAGTCAACGCCAGGCTCCAGCAACGTCCCCCGCACCAGCTCCTCCTCGGACGATTCGAAGCGCTCACCCCTGGGCAAGAACCCGCTCACCCGCCCGGCCCTGCCCCGCTTCAGCAAGCCCGAGCCCCCCCCAGCGCTGCGGGTGCGCTCACTGGGCTCCCCCAACCAGCATGCTGCCCCCCACCTGGGCAAATCTGTGTCTTACAGCAGCCAAAAAACAGCCTCTCAGGCCAGCGGCCCCGAGACTGAAGAGGTGGCCTTGCAGCCCTTACTGGCACCAAAGTGAGTACTGTGATGGCACAGGGGTATCTGTGGCCTGTGGGAGGACCCTTGCCCAGGGTTCCTCCAAGCCACTGGAGCAGCAGAACACCCCTCTGTGGGGAGAGATGCTGGGAAGAGCAAGAGAAATCTTCCTGCTCCTCCCAGAACACAGCTGGTGCCCCCCACACCTCCTTGATCACCCCATGGGCCCTCGGAATCTGGAGTGGGTGCTGGTGGTCCCTTGGGAGGGCAGGGCTGTGGCAATGCTGGGTGCCAGTGACCTGTCCCCTTTCCTGACCCCACGTCCACGCTTCCTTCCCACAGGGACGAGGTGCAGATGAGAACAGCCTACAGCAAGTCCAATGGGCAGCCCAAGAGCCTGGGCTCAGCCCCGCCAGGCCCAGGGCCGGTGCCCCTCAGCAGCCCCACCCGTGGAGGTGTCAAGAAGGTCTCAGGTGTGGGGGGTACAACCTACGAGATCTCGGTATGAGGGGCAGAGCTGCCGCCCCCTCCCCTCCTCCCTGGCGGCCCCCAGAGCCCCATTGCAGCCAGACGCTTGTGGACTCCTGGGAGAGCCAGGCGGGGCCGCCTCTGCTCCTGCCGCTGCCCCCCAGGCCACGGGGGCTGGCACAAACCCGCGGGGGGCTTGGGGTGGGCTTGGAGCAGGGGGCCACAGCCCCAGCACTGCCTCGGCTGCACCAGCCACTTGTGGGCTTTGTGCAATCACCTGCTTGCCTGGTGTGGTAGGAATGGATGGTTTTTAAACCAGGATACTTTTTTTTATTATTATTATTGTTACGGATTCTATTTTTTTTCTCTTTCCGAGTTACCAGGTGTGTGTATATATAAATATCTATATATATAAATATAAATATTAAAAAAAAGGCAGAAATTATATATCTTACCCAGAGAAAGGAAGAAACTACCCTGCTCAGGGCCTGCCCCCCCCCACTTTGTCCCTGTCCCCAGAGGAGGGACATAGGGCTGCCTCCTGCACCCACGGAAGGAACAGTGGTAGGTGCTGGCTGTCACTGTTCCCTCCCTGAAGGGGGCCATGCGGTGCCAGGTACCCATCCTTAGAAACTCCCCTCCCTGATCTGTGGTGCCTGCAGCCTCCAGCCCCCTTGAGGGGGGCCCAGGGATTAGGCAGGGTGGGGGAAGCATCCCCACACCCCCAGCCTGAGCTGGTACAGAGGCCCTAGCATCCCCCACACGCAGTTTTTGCTCTTTGTTCTCTTTCCCCAGGGGCTGTGGTTGGGGGGTTGTTGGTTTTGTTGTTTTTATTTCTGTTAATGATTCCGAGGAGGTTTCTTGCTGTCGCAGGGGTGTTTTTATTTCTGCTCGCTTGGGGAAGAGGCAGGTGCATCCCTGGAAAGCAATATTTTCTCATCACATGCCAAAAAAGCGCAGCCAAGGAGCCCTGTGCTCCCCGTCCCCAAAGCCCTGCCAGCCCTACTGGACTTTTTCTCTACAGCAATAGCTCCCGTGGCCCCACACAGCCACGCCAGGTTTTTTTATTATTATCAGCCATTTTAAAAACGAGGAATAAAAGGATATTTAATGAGCCACCCCAGGGCCATGCGTGTGCGTTGTTTGGTGTCCAGGGATGGAGCAGCCCCTCCAGGGCTCCTGATACTCAGGGTCTCGGCCTTCTCCCTGATCCCAAGGGAGAGAGAGAAGAGGATCTGGTAAGAGCTGAGCTTGGCTCAGTTTTGGTGAGGCACCACCTTGAGGCAAATTCTGCTCCCACAGAAGGTAAGGATTTTCCTGGCATAGGAAATGCAGCTCCAGGGAAGGTGTTGTGGGTGCTGGTGAGGTTTGGGATCCAAATGAGGGCACTCCACACACTCCAGGGACACCTTGGTTTAAGCTCCTCCGTTACAGCTGAGGGTCACAGCAACCATGGCCACCAGCCCCTCATAGCAGACTTTAAAAGGTGACTAAAAAAGAAGCTTTGATGCTCCAGGTTCTTCAGGTACAAAAGCCTGAGGTCAGCACCCACAGAGTCCGTG
>WAAE01001754.1:33886-79680 GCA_013400495.1 Nicator chloris | reverse complement strand
AGAGAAAGGAAGAAACTACCCTGCTCAGGGCCTGCCCCCCCCCCACTTTGTCCCTGTCCCCAGAGGAGGGACATAGGGCTGCCTCCTGCACCCACGGAAGGAACAGTGGTAGGTGCTGGCTGTCACTGTTCCCTCCCTGAAGGGGGCCATGCGGTGCCAGGTACCCATCCTTAGAAACTCCCCTCCCTGATCTGTGGTGCCTGCAGCCTCCAGCCCCCTTGAGGGGGGCCCAGGGATTAGGCAGGGTGGGGGAAGCATCCCCACANCCCCCCCCCCACTTTGTCCCTGTCCCCAGAGGAGGGACATAGGGCTGCCTCCTGCACCCACGGAAGGAACAGTGGTAGGTGCTGGCTGTCACTGTTCCCTCCCTGAAGGGGGCCATGCGGTGCCAGGTACCCATCCTTAGAAACTCCCCTCCCTGATCTGTGGTGCCTGCAGCCTCCAGCCCCCTTGAGGGGGGCCCAGGGATTAGGCAGGGTGGGGGAAGCATCCCCACACCCCCAGCCTGAGCTGGTACAGAGGCCCTAGCATCCCCCACACGCAGTTTTTGCTCTTTGTTCTCTTTCCCCAGGGGCTGTGGTTGGGGGGTTGTTGGTTTTGTTGTTTTTATTTCTGTTAATGATTCCGAGGAGGTTTCTTGCTGTCGCAGGGGTGTTTTTATTTCTGCTCGCTTGGGGAAGAGGCAGGTGCATCCCTGGAAAGCAATATTTTCTCATCACATGCCAAAAAAGCGCAGCCAAGGAGCCCTGTGCTCCCCGTCCCCAAAGCCCTGCCAGCCCTACTGGACTTTTTCTCTACAGCAATAGCTCCCGTGGCCCCACACAGCCACGCCAGGTTTTTTTATTATTATCAGCCATTTTAAAAACGAGGAATAAAAGGATATTTAATGAGCCACCCCAGGGCCATGCGTGTGCGTTGTTTGGTGTCCAGGGATGGAGCAGCCCCTCCAGGGCTCCTGATACTCAGGGTCTCGGCCTTCTCCCTGATCCCAAGGGAGAGAGAGAAGAGGATCTGGTAAGAGCTGAGCTTGGCTCAGTTTTGGTGAGGCACCACCTTGAGGCAAATTCTGCTCCCACAGAAGGTAAGGATTTTCCTGGCATAGGAAATGCAGCTCCAGGGAAGGTGTTGTGGGTGCTGGTGAGGTTTGGGATCCAAATGAGGGCACTCCACACACTCCAGGGACACCTTGGTTTAAGCTCCTCCGTTACAGCTGAGGGTCACAGCAACCATGGCCACCAGCCCCTCATAGCAGACTTTAAAAGGTGACTAAAAAAGAAGCTTTGATGCTCCAGGTTCTTCAGGTACAAAAGCCTGAGGTCAGCACCCACAGAGTCCGTGCCCCTGGTCCTGGAGGGCTGCAGGGGTGTCCTCTTAGGCAGGGGGACAGGCCAGCCCCAGTGTCCCTGGGGTCAGCCAGGGCTGTTCCCATGGGCCAGGGGATCCCCAGGGCATCACTGGCGTGGCATCACCGTAAGCTGCTGCTGGCCTGGGAGCTGCCCACCACTGGGTGCTCTGGGCTGTGCCGATTCTGTGGAATGACAGAAAGAACCTGTGAGAGCTGCTGGGCAGCAGCCCCTTGGGGATGGCTACTCACAGAGCCCCTTGGGGGTCCATGGGCTGGGCACTGGACCCCAGCCTTGCCACTCACCTTCTTTTTCTTCTTCTCTTTCTTCTTCCTCTTCCGCTCTGGGTCCTCCTCTTTTTTCTTCTTTTTCTTCTTGTGGTCGGAGTCTGATGGGGTTTCTGGAGAAGCAGCAGCGCAAGATGAGCTGACGCTCTGCCAGTGCTGAAGGGGAGGAGGGGGGTGGCTGTGGCAGCCCTTACCCGGGGGTACGGGGTCCTGCGTGCGGCTCTGTTTGTGCTTGTGCTTGTTCTTCTTCTTAGGTGGCTGGATATGCATCAGCCGGCACTGCTCGGGCAGCTGTGGAGAAAGGGGCTGGTCAGGCCACGCCGAGCCCCTCCCACCCCAGGCTCCAGGCCCCGGGGCTCACCGGGCCGGCGTGCAGGCGGAAGCCAGTCAGCATGGCACCCGTGAGCGGGGTGAAGGAGCTGCCGCAGATGGGCGGCTTCTCGATGAGCGAGCGCAGGCTGCTGCTGTCGTGAGAGCCCGGCAGGTCGATCATGCCAGGCAGGTCGGGGAGGAAGTTACTGAGCTTCTCCTTCACTTTCTTGCCGCAGAACTTGTTGTAAGCGTGCTCCAGGTTATAGTGTGTGATAAGGTTGGTACTGCCCGTCAGTTCTGTAGTGCCTGTGCGGCGGCGGGAGGAGATGGGCAGTGGAAGACGCCCCGACAACACCCCAGTCCCCTCTACCCAGCCACGCCTAGGCTCCGGGACCCCCACACCCCACAGCACAGGGATCCCTTGGCCCTCTCCCCAGCCGTGCCCAGGCCCCGGGACCCCCTGCACCCCCCAGCACCGAGATCTCCGACCCCGGGGACCCCCCACCTCCCCACGGGATCCTGCCTTGCCTAATCCCGCCCCCCCCCCAGGCTCATTGGCTCATGACCGCGTCAGTTCCCTCCGCGGCCGCGATTCACAGCACTGATTGGCCGAGCGCGGCACCCGCCCTCCCCGCAGCTCGCCCGCACCTGGCAGCTCCCGCAGAAGGTAGAAGGGGCCGGCGGCGGCCTTGCGGGCTGCATCCTCGCCCGGCGGCGGCGCAGCGGCCGAGGCGGCGGGCGGAGGTGCGGATCCGGAGCCCGGCGCCTTGGCGGGCCCGAATCCGAGCGCGGCGGCGGGCGGTGGCTCAGCCGCGCCGAACAGCGCCGAGAAGTTCTCCATATTCCCGGCCTGCCCCGCGCGGGGCCTCCCCGCCCCGCCATTGGCCGAGAGCCGCCCCTCCCCCCGTTGCTATGGGAGACTCATCCCAGCCTTCTGACTGGCCGCTTCGCTCTTTCCTCTCATTGGCCTGCGGACGTGGGGGAGCGCCCGCCTCGCCGCTCGCCATTGGCCGGCGCGGGGAGGCCACACCCCTACGGTAGTGAGCGGGGCGAAGGGAAGATGGCGGTGGTGGCGCCGCTGGTGGCGCTGCTGTGGGGGCTGCCCGGGCTCTGCCGATGGCTCGCCCGGCCCTACTACCCGCTCTCCGCGCTGCTCGCCGCCGCCTTCCTGCTCGTGCGCAAGGTCCCGCCGCTCTGCCGTGGGCTGCCCTCGCAGCGGGAGGATGGCAACCCGTGTGACTTTGACTGGGTGAGGCGGCGCGGCCTGTCCCCGTACCCCCGGCCTGTTCTCGGGCCTGTCCCCGCGTCCCCGGCCCTGGCCTGGCTCCGCTCCTGCTCACCTAGCACCCCGGCCTGGCTGAGGGAGATGCCTAGTAGCCCCTGGCGTTGTTCTGCGGTGTTCCCCTACAGCCGAGAGGCCCCCCCAGGCACTGGTCGAGTCCATCGCCGCGGGGTAGCCCCTCTCCTCGCTGTGCTCCCCCGGGAGGGATGGGGGCTCTGGGCTCTGGCAAGGCCTTGGGGCCAGTAGAGCCTGGCATGGCCACAGGTCCCTGTGCCAGGCTAGGCCAGGCATGGCTCCAAGGTGTCCTGGGCACTTCCAGCTCATGCTGTCCCTTCTCTGTGCCAGAGGGAGGTGGAGATCCTCATGTTCCTCAGCGCCATTGTCATGATGAAGAACCGGCGTTCCAGTGAGTCAGGGGGACATGGAGGGCTGGGGCTGCTTTTTGGGGCTCCTCCAAGGAGCTGAGTGCAGTGGCGTCTGGAGGACCAGATCTAGCCCTCCCTGAAGTTACCCCCAGCCTTCTGGGAGAATCTGGCCTCAAGCCTTATTCCTGTCTCTGCATCATAGTCACCGTGGAGCAGCACATCGGGAATATCTTCATGTTCAGCAAAGTGGCCAACGCCATCCTATTCTTCCGCCTTGACATCCGCATGGGGTTGCTCTACCTCACGCTCTGCATAGGTAAGCCTGGATGTCTTCCTGCCCTAGATTCGCCTTGTCCTGGCTCACCCTCGCTGCTCTAGGGTGGAGGAGCTCTGTCCCAGGCCCATCCTGGCCCTCCTGGCACTGGAGGGCTCAGGGTGCTGTCATTGCAGTGTTCCTGATGACTTGTAAGCCACCCCTTTACATGGGCCCTGAATACATCAAATACTTCAGTGACAAGACCATTGATGTGAGTATCTCCCCAGCTCTGGGGGTTTTGGGGGGCTCTGCCCACTCCCCCTAACCCCATGCCCCTGTGGCAGGAGGAGCTGGAGAGGGACAAGCGGGTGACATGGATTGTTGAGTTCTTTGCCAATTGGTCAAGTGAGTGCCAGTCTTTTGCCCCTATCTTCGCCAACCTCTCTCTCAAGTGAGTGGCACCCACTGGGATCGTGGTAGGTAACGGGGCCTGTGGTCTCCTGCATACCTCACAGCCATGTGTCCCCATCCTGCCCAGGTACAACTGCTCAGGACTCCAGTTTGGGAAGGTGGATGTTGGCCGGTACACAGATGTCAGCACCAGGTGTGGGGAACACAGCCTGGGCAAGCAGGGCCCACTCTGGGGCAGTCCCTGTGGCCGTCCAGCCCCCTCAGGCTGCCTGAGGGTCACTGTTAGCTTGTCCTGACACAGGTACAAGGTCAGCACCTCGCCTCTCACCAAGCAGCTGCCCACCCTCATCCTTTTCCAGGGTGGGACAGAGATCATGCGGCGACCGCAGATTGACAAGAAGGGCCGGGCTGTGTCCTGGACCTTCTCTGAGGTGGGTGGGACCCTCCAGTCCTCTGTTCCCCTGCTCAGCCTGAGCCTGGGAAGAAGGGGGGAGCACGAGGTCCCAGTGGTGCTGATGCTACCTCTTGGCCACAGGAGAATGTGATCCGGGAGTTCAACCTCAACGAGCTCTACCAGAAGGCCAAGAAGCAGTCAAAGCCACGGGAGGAGGGGCCTGAGGAGCCCCCAGCCGTGCCAGCGGCTGCGCCTCCGGAGGAGACCAAGAAGGACAAGTAGAGGCTGCCCTGTACTGTCGCCCGTCACTATGTCACCATCACCCTCGTGGCACCGGCACCGCGGGCCCGCCCAGCCCTGCCCGGAGCCGCGCTCCATGAGGACTTGTCCCGGCTGAGCCCCGGGAAAGCAGCGGTGCCCCCCAGCCCCGTACGGGCAGGGCGGTAGGACGGGCCCCGCCTCAGTTAACGCTCGCTCTCATCCATCGCTGACAATAAACGGTCCTGCCGTGCCCGTGTCCGTGTTCCCGGTCCCGGACCGCGTATGGGGGCGGGGCTTGCCGGCGGGGGCGCGGGCGTTGCGGAGCTCCCGCGCTCTGATTGGTTGAGGCGGCGCGGGCGGAACCAGAGCCCGCAGGAGGGCTGCTGTTCCCTTCTCGGGTCCGCCTTTTCCGGATCCGCTCCCTAGGCAGTGGGCGCTTCCGGCACGTGGCCAGCGGCAGGTAGGAGGCGGCGCGGCCGCTCCAGACGCTGCGTCTGTCCCCTCCCTTCCCCAGGGCTCCGCTTCCCTGCTCTCCCCAGCCACGCACCGTGGCGGGATTCCTGGGGAGCCACTTCCCGATCTCCACAGCAGGATCCCAGCGGGGACCATCATTTCCCCGAGTGGCGCATCGCCGGGGACTGGCCCTTCCTGGCCCTCTCCCACAGCAGTGTCCCCATAGGGACCAACCTTTCACTCCCTTGACAGCGGGGTACCTGAGATCCCTTCTCACCCTCGAGCGGCATTCCTGAAGCCCCTTTCCTGCTCCGGCGTAGGCCTCACCGCCTCCGCTCTCCCAGGATGGCTCCCCGCGGGAAGAAGCGCGGAGCCCAGCAGCCGGCGGCGGCGGAGGAACCGGAGACAGCGGGAGCCCCGCAGAAGCGGGCGCGGGCCCAGGCTCAAGACAAGGGCAGCCCCGGGGACATCGGCCCCCGTGTCGTCATCGAGCACTGGTGAGCAGCCGAGGTGCTGGGTGTGGTGTGAGGTCCTTGGGTGCCCCCCGGGTCGCTGACCGCCGTGTCCCCACAGCAAGAGCTGACGCGTGTTCGGGCGCAACGCGGCGGCGGTGAGCGCGGCCCTGCGCGGGGCCATGGCCGACCTCCCTGTGGACATCAACCCCCGCCCGCCGCGCAGGAACAGCTTCGAGGTGTCCCTGGTGAAGGAGGACGGCAGCAGTAAGTGCTGGGCTGGGGGGCGGTGAGGGCTCCCCGGCACCCCATATCCCATAATCCCCCTTACGTCTGCAGCCGTGGAGCTGTGGAGCGGTATCGGGAAGGGGCCCCCCCGCAAGCTGAAGTTCCCCCAGCTGGAGACCGTAGTGGAAGCCCTGAAAAGCAGCTTGGCATAGAGGCATTGGTCAGGTGAGTGGAGATGGGACTAGGATGGGACAGGGATGGGACCAACAGGGACCAACTTCCCTCTCTCCACAGCCAAGCCAGGACCTGCTGGTGCAGGTGGCACAAGCGTTCATGAAGAGGCGAGACTAAGTGGGGGGCACCTGCCAGCCCCAGTCCCGTCCCTGATGCTGCAGCTCTGCCACTGCCAGACCCCTGGCTCCCTCCACACCCTGTTGTCCCCCCAATCTCTAATAAAGTTTAGTACTCCACAGCACAGCTCCAGCCCTTTATTCAAAGGACACACAGCCCAAGGGGTGCAGACAGTGGTGGGGGGAGCAGCAGAGCCAGCCCCCTCTAGGTGAGGACATCTACCTCCTCTTCTGACTCAGATGAGGGACAGGGCCAGAGGCAGACTGTGCCAGGGGGCAGGAACAGCTCCCCTGTCCCCACATCCACCTCCTCCTCCTCAGTGTCACTTCCAGGGGTCTCTGGGGGTACTGCCTGCTGGCAGCCCTGCTGGGACACAGGGGAGTCCCCATGCTGCTGCATCCCATTTGCACTGGGGGGCTGACAGGGTGGGGAGCACTTGCTTGCTTGCTCCTGTGCATCCACATCCTGGGGGAGCTGTGCTTCTGTCACCCCCACATCACTCACCAGCACTGCCTGAGGTGTGGGGGGGGGCTGCACCTCCCGCACCACTTCCCAGCACCCCCAGCTCTCCACCTTCCGCAGCCTCATCCGCCCGATGGGGCTGGGGTGTGTGTACCCCAGAGAGTGTGGCTGCCTCTGGGAGGATACCCCAGACCTGGCACTGCCAGGCTCAGCTGTGTCAGGTGACACCATGGTGGAGACTTCCCGAGTGGAATGCAGGCAGGAGCGGTCGAGCTGCCGCTGGGGTCCCAGTCTCACCAGGCGTCCTCCCCAGAGCTGCAGCGACTCGAGCTCGGTGACGCGGAGGCGGCGGGCAGCTGCCAGCACCTCATGCACCTCCTCCTGCGTGACCTCCAGTTCAGCAGTGTAGAAGAAGCGCACCAGTTTGCGCAACACCCCAATCTTCAGCCCTGCCAACTCCAGCACCACCCTGCAACCCTGGGGGGGCAGCTCCCGGCCCAGTTGCTCCATGAAGAAGGGGCTGCAGACGGAGAGAACACTGCAGTGGGCCACCACTGCCTCGCCTGCAAAGTAACAGTGGCTGTCACTGCCCTGCAGCCCTTCCTGCTCACCCTAGTCCTTCCTCGGGCATTGCAGAGACCCTGCCCGCAGCTCCCCAGGTGCACTGGCCTGCTCACCTTCAGCCCACAGGACCACATCGCAGAAGACGTCGGCTCGCTGCTGCTGCTGGTAGAGGTGCTGGAAGGCCGTGCGTAGCAGGCGGGTGCTGCGGTACAGCAGCTGCGGGGTGGCTGTGGGAGAACCCATGGGCCTCCTGCAGGGACAGACAGCGTCATGCTGGGGACTAGGGGACCAGCGCCGGCCTGCCCTCTTCGGGCTGTCCCAAACAGTTTGGGGGAGCGATATGGCAGGCCCGATGTCTGCAGAGGCCCGTGTGCCCGTGCCCCACCCGGCAGCGCCGTGGGACAGCCCGCCCTGTCCCGGTGTCCGCGTGACCCCGCACCGGCCCCGCCGCACCAGCCTCCGCGCGTCCGCCAGGGGGCGCCACAGCGGGCGCTGTGAGGCCACTGCAGCCTGAGGCGCCCCCCTGCTCGGCCCCCGCCGCCCGCCCCGGGCTCGCCGCGTACCTGCCGAGTGGGGCGCGAACCGCCGCCGAAGTGCCCTAGGGATGCGTCCGTAGCCTGCGGCGTGGACGCGGGGAGCGGTGACCGAGATCGCGACCCTGCGCGCTCTCGCTTCGCGCCCGGGGCCTCACGTGGCGCGACGGTATCGCCCCGCCCATTGTCCCACCTCGCCGCCAATCGCACCCCGGCAGCCAATGGCGGCGCGGCGGGAGCGTATTGGGGGCGGCACCGGAGGGCACTGGGACCGGTGCTCGGCACAGACCCGCCTGCTGTGACCGACCCCTTCACGCAGCCGCAGTGCCCCTGCTGTGTCCAGGCGCTGGAGGCACGGGTCGTGTTTTGTCGTGTGATGGCAGCTGCGGTGAGGGCAGCACTGGGTGCGGCCACCGCCTGTGGCCCAGCAGGGGCTGCCCCGCATTCCTTCGTCACCGCGCCACGGACAGCACAGCCAGGCCAGGGCTGTTCACGGTCACTGCACTGGTGGCACTGAAACACACAAGGTCGATAATGAGGAACGTGCTATTTGTAGCTCCTGCTGTCTGGAGCAGCTCTGGGTTCAAGAGCTCTGAGCCCTGGGATGCACCTGGGTTTGGATTTTCAGACTCCACTGTGCCTTCATCTGTGAGAAACTGTTTTCGTGCCCCAAGCTTCTGAAGGGGAGGATTGATGGTACTTTGGAAGGCATCCTTCACGAAGTGATGCTGCCCACTTAGTTTGAAAGTATTTTGTTACTTTATAAAGCACCCATTGTACAAACATCTGTGTCAGTCACTCCACATACACGATCAAAGATTATAATCCATTCCCATCGCCTGGAGACAGTGGCTGTTCCTACAAACAACCCAAGTGGGTGGAAAGTTCAGGCGCTGCAAAAGAACTGGAGCCTGAATGTCGCCATATAGTTTAACCCTACAAAGTCTTCAAATGTGGTCTTGCAGAGGGATTTTCATCTGGTTGGACATGTGAGTGTGGTTTTTCTTCTCTGTTTTTGCTGTGTGCAAAATGGACATAAACCAAGGAAGAAGGTGGCTGCTGCTGGGCCTTTGAGGTCACTGGCAGTCTGTCACTGCCCCTGGGTGGCTTGGAGCCCAGCCTAGAATACTGAGGGATGCAGCAAAACAAGTAATTTCATATCAAAGTGCTATCATATGCTTATAAAAATAGAAGTAAAATAGAGATGTTTCCTCCCTCACCCCTTGCAATCCTTTGGAATTACAATGATCAGAGCTGCCGCCTGGAAAGCCTGACTTCACTGGGAGCGCATGGATCCAGATGCCGTGGAGTGCCCTGTGACACTGAGAGGGATCAGGGGCAGCCACAGTGGGATAGGGGGCAGCCACATTCCAGCAAGCAGGACTGGGGTGCTGGGGTTTTAATGTTTCAGCACTAATCCCTGTCAGGCAAAGCCCCTACTCCACTGTACCCTAACAGCTGCAGTGCTGCTCCCCGCCCCCCCTACCAGTGGCCTTGTCTGCCCTTAAAATTCACTGATACTTGAACAGGCACCCAAGCAACCACTCCCATTGTAGGTACACAAATGAGGCCTTTTATGAGTGTCACTATTTTTACTAGTATCCAAAGCCAAATAACATAGAGTTGAAAAATCACCAGCAGCCTTTTGTCCCTTTGACCCGTCTCTCTAAACTCCATTTCTACTGCCAGATTTTCCTGGGAAAAAAGTATGGGATTGGAGTTTTCACTGCGAAATTTGTCAGACCTTGAATCTTTCTGTCCACCTTCAGGTACTCAGAGGCTGCTGACCTGCAGCACAGCTGGTGTCCTTGGCCCCTGGCCCATGGCTGGGCACAGCCCTGGGTGACTCAGAGGGTTGGGAATATCCGGCTGGGCTTATCTCCTGGTGGGATTCACTGCAGAGGGGAAGGCAAGACCTAAACTGTGCTGGCTGTTCAGCCTCCCTCTGCTATTGATAGGAAGAGAGGCCTCCTCACAGGACAAATCCTGTCTTTCCAGTGTCTCCCAAGCCCTGAAATCAGCAGTTTCTGAGCCAGTTTCTGTAAGAGAAAGGAAATTCCCATCTCGAGTCTCATAGCAAGGATCATTTTCAGCTATGTCCCCTTTGCCTATGTTGCTGGGCAGGACCTGCCTCTGAGTCTGCTGTCCAGAGTGACCCTGGACTCTGCGCAGTGGCAAAACGGATGGATGAAGGCAAGATCTGAGGCTGGGAAAGACACTGGGAAAGGAGAGAGGAAGGAGAGACTGTAAGTGGCAATAGATCCTTGTGGGGCTGGGAGGGAAGGAGATTTCTGTGCACATTTGGGCAAAAGATGTACCAGGAATTCGACAGCCCAAGGGCACAATGGGATGCAGCCAGGCTGAAAGCAGGATGATCTGTGGGCTTAGGAGAGCCCAAGCACAGTGGGAGGCTAGTGGGAAGCAGGGACAACACTAAGCACGTGCAGCTGCACTGGGAGGGTGTCAGGGTGGGCTCTGGGCTTGCTTTGTGGCCTGGCATCTTCCAATTGGAGCTGGAAAGCTCCATCAGGCCCCACTTCCCTCCTTCCCCCACTTCAGCACAGGCATCTGACAGATGAGTCGCTTCACCCGCTGAGTGCTGCACTTCCCCTCGTATGGAGAGGAACAACGACCTGTCGGGATTCCCATAGGAAAGGGGCTGCGGAAGAGCCTTGTTATCCTGACCTGAAACAATGCAGGCCATCCCCCTGAGCTGCCTGCGTGGACCCAGAGATGGCAGCCTCCCCCTCCTCCTGCCTGTGGCCACCGAGAGCATGGCCCTGCCTTGTAAACAAATTGTCTTGCTCTGTTCCGGTGGCAGCTGCACTTCTGGGTGTCTCATCTGGGAAATGCATCAGCTGTAGGATGAAAGGGGATGTGCAAGATGTTATTACAAACAATTACTGTAAAAGAGGGGAAACTTTCCCATGCTAGTAACACATCTCTCCTCTTCCCAGGACGCAGTGGGACAGACTCCTCTGCCCCTGGAGTTATAGTCAAACAAGAGCGTGATCTGCTACAGAGTGAGCCGAAGCTGGAGGATCAGGGTCCAGCCTGCCTTCCAAAGTAAGCACGCTTTGGCTGGTATTCCAGCTGCCGGGGCAGGGCTGGAGCAGGGCCAGTGACTGGATAAACCCTGTGCAGCTCCATCCTGGGGACAGAAGGCACTCACCCGGCATCAGAGCTGTGTTTGCAAGAACACCTTTAGTCTTTGATGAGGGAAGAGGGAGGGTATGACTGTGCCAGGATCATGCATGAACCTCCAAGACCCTGATGCCCCAACTGTCCAGGTAGAGGCATCAAAGGATGTGTCAGTAGTGCTGACACATGATGGAGGAGCAAGGTGTTTCTGATGCCTTTTCCCTGAGGGAGAGCTGTTCCTTGGGAGCTGTCAAATGGGCAAGGACTCTTCCTCCCAGAAGGAATTTTGAGAGCACCTCTTCTCCCTCCTTGTCCCTGAGATTCAGGGCATGCACCCACTTTCCTCCGTGTGTGGGCCAAGAGGAAGGGAGGGCAGATGGAGATTATTTCTAATCTGGGAGCAGTTCTCAGTCGAGGCTGAGAGCGGACCCAGCTTGCTCGTTTTGGGTGACAGCGAGGATGAAGGGATGCAGAGAGAAGGTCTTACTTGCCTGCTGTGGAATGGAGAGACCCTCTCCTCTCTGGGAGGGGTGGACCAGCTCTCCCTCTGCTGCCAGCTGATTGGAGGGTCTATTTTACAAACCAAATATCAGGGAGGGTTTGGGGGTCCCAAGCCCTGATCATCTCCCTTGATGTGCCCTTTGTATGCATCAAATCCCATTTTGCCTCATTATGCCTTTCTTCATCACCTTTAGCAACCCCCACCCGGCTCGGGATCACCTCCCTCACACCTCCATCGGCAGGCAGTTAGCGCATCCTCCCTGCCTCCAAATGCATATTTACCGCAGGAATCACCTGTCCCACCCAAAACCGTCCTCAGCTCTTTTCTTCTATCATTATCTCACTCAGCTTTTGGCAGTCAGGAGCAGGCAGGGTTCTCCCTGGTGCCTGACCAGGGACGAGGCAGAAAACAGCCGCCTTCGGGGGACCCGGACTTCTCCCAGATGAGCAGCCCGGAAAACGCGATGGGGCTGGCGCGGCTTTACGTCCTTCCCTGTCAGGGAAGGGGAACCCCTCCACTACTGAGGATGAGCTGTGGCTGGGCCGCTCCCTAGAGCCAGAGGGCACCGGGTGACCTCCCGGGGACGTACTGCAACCCATCCTGACATGGAATCTTGCTTCTGGGCAAGTTCCACCCTGGACAGGGTAACCTGTTTTCCCGGCGCTCCAGAGGGACAGGCCGGAGGAGGCTCTACTTTCCGGGGGTGTCCCAGAGAGCCCCTTGTCGCACCATGCCGGGGCAGACCCGCACCTTGAGCAGAAGCTGGTCTGCTCCCGGGCGGCATGGCCCCGAGGTGGAGCCCATCTGAGGGCAGACCCCGGTTTGGAGAACGTGCACCGCTGGGGCAGATTCCACCGGGGTGGAACACGCGGCGGACAGACGATTCTCGGGACAGACCCTACCGCGACAGCACTCCCGGTCCCGCCCGTCCTTGTCGCGGCTGCTGACGCCAGGGGCGGCCCCACGCCCGCCCCGCCCCGCCCGCCGGACCAACTTCCATTTTAGGTGCGGGAGCGGCGCGGATGCACGGCGGGACTCGACCGACCCCGCGTTACGCACACACCGCCCTGCGGGACCCGGCCTGATCCGCGCCGCCGCCGCGCCGGGCACCTGCCTCTCTTCTCACCTCGCTGCCGCGGCGGGACCCTCGGAGCGGAGCGGGCCGGGCGGTCGTGCCGCCGCGGGGCGGGACCGCCCCCCCTCGCCCGTTCGCCGAGAAGCCCAGGCACGGTGAGTCCCGATCGTGGCGTCCGTGCCGCCGCTCAGGGGGCAGAGGGGAGGGAGCAGAGCCGGTGCGGGCCGGCGCCTGCCGGGCGCCGCACGCCCCCGCGACGGGGCGGGCCGGGCCGGGCCTTGCCCGGTGTGGCCGGATCGGAGCTTGGCCGCGCTCTCCTGCCGAGGCCGGTCAGTACCGGGCCCCGGGAGCCCCGTCCTGCCCGGGAGCCCGTGCCAGGGGCAGCCGCGCCCCGCGGGACCGGTGGGGTGGCGGAGCCCGGCGGCGCCCGGAGCCCGTAGGGAGCGACACAAAGGCGGCTGGGCTGGACTGGGCGGCCGCCCCACTCCCCGCCCGGGGCCGCCGCCGCTCGCCCTGCCCGGAACAAAGGCGGCCCGTGTGCCAGCTTCCCGCGGCCGGCACCGATGGGCCTCCCCCGCCCTCGGGCGGGGATCGGGGCTGGGTCCCTCCGCGGGGTCTCAGCCCAGGCACGGCCCGGCTCTCCGGCTCTTCGTCCGGCCCCCAGTTCGGCTCTGCCGGTCTGTGCAAGGGGCTCTGCCGGTGTGTTCGCCTGCGCCTTTGTTCTAGCGGGGAAGGGGCCGGTGTGCCCGGGGGGGTCAAGTGTGCGGGTGGGTCTGAGGCTCCTCCTAATGGAATCGCTCTGAGCTTCCCGAGCTCACAAGCGACACCGAAACGCTTCCCGAGGAGGCAGGACGGTGCCGGACCCGGCCTCTCCGGGGGATCTGCTCAGCCGCCGGTTCGTTCTGAGTGTCCCTTGGCCACACTGTCATTTAGCGGCAGCCCGGCTCCCCCCTACCCAGTGCTCGTGCCTTCTCCGGTGACCTTCCCCGGCATCGCTTTCTCCTGAACCGTGGGCATTCCTGTGCCTCCTCGGAGCGTTGCAGAGAGGGGACATAGCTTGGGGTGAGAAAATTTGGATGCCTCTCAGTCGTGAGGGCTGCTGGCATCTGCGAGGCACCCGCGGGCTAGCAGAAAGGAGGTGGGGCACCTCCGTTATGGCCCTGGGCTTTGAGTGAGGGAGCCTGGACAATAAAGCTTCCTCTGATTGTTGGACAGAGGGGTGCGCCTCCTGAAGTGCCTCCCTTTCTCTCCAAGGGCTCGGTGCCCTTGCCCTTCCAGGGAGCCAGTGACGATGGGGCTCACAGGGCATAATCTGGGGGGCCTGGGCTGTCCTGTGACCAGTAGGAGATGGAGGCTCCTCTCCCAGGGTTGTGGCACCCAGGCTTCTGCCCAGCTCCCGGTGAACCAGAAAGGAGCATCTGGGCACCTGGAGCCTTGTGATGGTACTGAACTGCAGCTACCTGTGGTTTCACTGATGCCCTCCCTGTGTTGCACAGGTGCTTTTGGACTTGACTGTCCAGGTTTTGGTGTGGAGAATTGAGCTTGTCCTCAGCTTTGCAGGCGTGCTGGGATCCTCACAGCTTGTTTAAAGTTTCCACTTCTGTGCTACTCCTGGATGTGGCAAGGTGGGGTCAGTGGCTGGCTGGTGACTCCCAGGTTCTTGCCTCTGCTGTGTCTCCTGCCAGTCGAGCGGGGCAGTGTTCACCCGGTCGGTGGGAAGAGCCTAGGCAGGAAAATTGTTAGTCATCTTCCTCAGGGTTACCTTATCTGCTCCATCCTGCTCCCAGGGCTTTCTTGAGGCAGGTTCTTTACATACTGGTGTTTGATCATGCTCTGTCAACAGCAAAAAGGCAGTTTTTAAGGATCTGCTCTTCCACTTGGCTGAGTTTGGCTGGACTCTTGAGTATGCAGACGACTGTCCTTTGCCTTGTGCAGCATTGCTGGAATCTCGTGCGGAACCTTCCTGGAAGCAGTGGGAGGATGAAAGCGCTCGGTCAGTGGAGCATGCTGGGCTTGCCTGGGCTGCCGCTGAGGGGTGAGCCTCCTCCCTTCTGACGCGGAGGTCAGGGCCTGATCATTGTGGTTGAGGAGCCCTTGAGGCCATCCCTTCCCTAAAGATGGGCTGAGAGTCAGATGAATGGTCTAGCACATACCGCGGAGCCGACGTCTGTTCCTGGATTGCCTCTCATCTCTTCCCTCCTCCAGCCTCTGGCACAGAGATAAGACCTTGGCCCATTGTATCTGCAGTGGAGGTGGCTTTAGGACACCCAGAAAATAATAGTGTGGCTTGGATTGTGCCTGGAAGGCTGTTGGCTTCTCAAAATAGTTTACCAGTGTCTGTGGCATTAGGGAGAGAGTGCTGGGTAAAGCTCTTGGTTTCCCTTCCCAACAACCCCTCTAACTATCTCTCATTTACTGCTGGCAAGGAGAGAGCCCTTTCACAAGACTGTGGTGATGCTGTCTCCACGGAAGTACAGAGCTCTCCTGGCTCTGAACACCTGTGTCTCTGCAGCACCGTGGCTATGTCCCACCTCGCTGACAGAGAGAAGCGGAACCTGGAGCTGGTTAGGGTCAATAGAAGACAACAGGTATTGCCTGGATGTGATGACGAAACCCAAACCTGGGCAATTCAGGCACTCTGTGTGTGACACAGGGCTTGGCCAGCGGAGGAGTTTGTCCTTTGGCATGACTCCTATCCTGGAGTTCAGGAATGTGCCTCAGCGCTAGGCTGTCGGAAAGGGGTTGGTTTTACGGGCTCTTGACCAAAGTCCTCGAGTTCACCGAGGCGGCCACCTTTTCATTGCTTTATATTATCTGAGGAGGCTGTTTGGGGGAGGAAATGGTTTCTTAGAGCCAGTTCTTGTGCTGGAAACCCCCAGGAGCAGGCTGATAAGTCTGTCCAGCTCCTGCCTGTCTTGTGTTTTTTGCTAATCCGCCCTCCTTCCCTCCAGGAAGGCTCCTAGTGTTGGTTTGGCACAGGAGTGCCTGTCCCTCTGCCCTGTCCGGTGACTCCTGCATGTGGGGCCTGACCTCTGGATTTTTTTTTTTTTAATGTGCTCTGTTGTGTTCCCCTGTGCCCTCAGCCTGTTTGGGGGCTTCATGGTGGCAGTGGGTGCCAGCGGGTGTGATCCTCCTGTTTCCCTTTGCCTGTGGAGGAAGCAATTTTTCCCTGTGAGGAATACTGCTTCCTTATGGTGGCCCGTGCAAGGAGAGGTGAGATGAGGTGGCTCTGCTGGCTGTGGGGGCAAACCAGTGACTAAGGAGCACAAGCTGCCAGGTGTGGTGCCAGGATGGGCCAACCCTTAACCAGGGTGCCTGTCTGCTCTTCCCAGCCTGGAGCAGCTGCTGGTTGGAGGTAGGCAGTGGGACGTCTGCCATGTATGGACCTTGGACTGAGGTGGGAACAACTGGTCCCTGCTGCTCAGCCCTCCACACCAGCTCCTGCTGCCTTGAGGGAGATGTGCTTCCCTGCTAGGGGTGTTGACAGGAGTGGTGGGTGCCCAGGAACTGGTGCCACTGTCCCTAACCTCATGCTGCAGGTCTATGGTGACTTTGCACTGCAGCGCTCTTACCCACTGCAAGAATGCTTGTGCCAGTGCAGGCCTGAGGACCAGAGTGAGGCTTACCTCATGCTTGATTTTAGCATGTCTGTGCCCAGACATTTATGCTGATGAGATGGGGAATGTCTGCTGTGGTACCAGTCTTGTTGGGGTGCTTTTCCAGGTGTGCCTGGCTTTTCAGCACAAACAGGGAAGGGTCCAGGCAAATTGGGTTAGGGGCCAAGCCCTGGGAAGAGCTCTCCTATAGCCTGGCCAGGGTAGTGGTGCTCTGGAAACATCTGCAGCTCCAGGGCTTGTATGAGATGCCCCTGGGTGGCCTGGGGTTGGTGGCAGCGGTGTGCTGGGCTCATGTGTGTGAGGGCAGGAGCTGTTCCCGTACCTCCGTCCTGGCCCTGACTGCTCCTGTTCCTCTGGGCGTTGGCCCTGGTCAGAGCAAATGCTGCTCAAAGTTCACTGTCTCACTTGGGCACACCTGAGCTGTACCTGCCACTGCTGGGTCCCCGAAGGCTGGGTTGTGGGCACGAGGCACGGGGAGAAGCAGCCAGAGCATGCAGGAGTGGGCAATGGGAGGGCAGCTGTCTCTTCTCCCCTCGTCTCAGCTTTTGCAACTGTGAAAGCATCTCCTGCATAGGAGAGTGGTTACCTGGGGGAGGGAGCAAGGTAGGCCCCATGTGTGAGAGTTGGATAGCCTTGGACTGGATGAATATGGGGAACTGGTTCCCACCCTGTCCAGAAGGAGGAAGGCGTCTCACTGTCCCCAGATGATACGTTACCCCCATCTCATGTGGTGTTGGGGCTGGTCTGTTCCAAGAAGAGCCCCTGGCTCTCTCAGCTGCTTCCCGGTGCTCCCAGCCCCAGCTTAGTTAGAAAGGAGAGGCAGTGGTGCTGGGCTGCATGTGGGTATCTGCTGTGGGTGGGAGGGAGTGTGTGGAACTGCAAAGACGAGTTTTTCCAACCTGGAAGGGTGGGTCACTGGGGTTGTTAGCATGCTGCTGGCAGGTCCCTTGCCTAGTGGAGTAACACATTCCTGCAAGCGTGTTGCTGCATGCAGAGCTGCTGCTTGCCATGCTTGGCTTGGCTGTGGGCAGGCCGGCTTGCTCCAGGGGGAAGAGATGTTGTCCCTTTCCTGCTCACTGGGGTCTGAAGGGGAGGAGGTGGAGACCCCAGGGTGTTTCTGGGAGAAATCCTCTCTGATGTGAGGAGCCTGCCTTCTCCAGGTTGGCTTTGTGCCATCCTTGCTCTCTTCTCTTTTTTGCCTGTTTTTAGCTCCAGAACACACTGGTATGGCAGAGCCACCTGCTCTCCCCTGATCTCTGCCCATGGTCTGTCCCCAGTGGCTGGCTGCGGTGGAAAGCCACTCACTTCCCTTTTCCATTCTCCTTCCAGGAGTAAGAGGAGCTGCCTTGTGAAGGGCAAGTGGATGGGCCTGCAGAGCAAAGCTCTGGCAGCAATGAGAGCTCTGAGGGGAGTCATGCTTAGTTTCCCAGGGGTGCCCTGTTGTGCCTTCAGGAGCCTTGGCAGCCCCACAGCATCAGGTAGCTCTGAGGGAGTTGTGCAGACAAGAAGATCAGGTGTGTGAGGGAGGCTGGAGAGCTGGCTTAGGGGGCAGATGTGCTGGGGTTATGGCGTTGGTGCTGCTGTAGCTCTGCAAGTAACCAACCCATCTCTGATACGTGGTGGGCACAGACAGCCTCATGGGGTTGGAAAACAACATCTTCCACCCTCTCCTCATAGGATGCTCCCAGCCCTGCAGAGGAATGTGATAGCACTATGGGTAAGGAACCCTCAGATGTGATCCCTGGAGGCAGACCGCTTCCAGCAAGCTGGAAGGCCATGCTTCTGGTCTCCTGGATGGGCCGTGCTGACCTCCTGGCTGGCATGGCTGGCACAGCCAGCTGAGGCTGAGCTGGTGGTGCTGCCCATGCCTGGCATTCCCAGCCTGGTTCCAAATCATCTGCATGCGGGCCAGGGGCAGTGGGGAGTGGCCCTTGGCAGGACGTCGTGTTTAGAAACTTGCAGGAAAGGGAAGCCACGATGTCATCTGCCGTCTGACCAGGAAGTGCAGGTTTCCTTCCCTTCAGCTCACACAGGAGCCTGGGAAGATGCTTCTCAGTGAGAGAATTGGGAGTGCAAACAGTTTGGGCAGGGGGCTGGGGTAGGATGGAGTCCTGCTGGCCTGCTGTCCTGTTTGTCCCTTGCCGCTCTGTGTGAGCGCTGGCTCCTACCAGCCTGTGTGTGCACCTTGGAGCACTTTGGGGGACTTGCTGTCACCCTTCTGCAGCACCCCCTTTCCCCACCTCCAGCCATGATTCACTCCCTGGTTCTGGCCTGATGCTTCTCCAGTGGCTTTCCTTCACCCATTCATTACTGCTCTTGGCAGGGCCCTCAGAGTCATCTCCAGCAGACTTATGTGTGCAATTAGAGAGCCGAGCACCTCATGAGGTCATGCTGAGCGAGGGAGCTGGGGCGTTCAGCCCAGCCCCACGTGGTTTGTGCTCTGACTCAGCCTGTGGCCACCCTACCTGCTCGGGGAGTCCGGGCTGGCTGGGGTGAGGGGGGGCAGGGGGTCCCACTCCTCCTGGGCCTCTCCCTCAGGCCGGTTTGGTTTAATCTCAGCAATTCTCTCCTGGCCACTCCCTCACCAAATGCTACTTCACCTGTTTGCTCAGTGTAGGGAGGGGAGAGTGTTTCCTCTGGAAGAGGGAAGGGTGCCCTGTCTGCCTCAGGGGTGCCCAGGTACCCTTTGAACAGGGACACCCCACGTGGGGTTGCTGGGAGGGCTGGGGGGCCCTGTCTCCTGCCCTTCTCCCCACTCCTGGTTGCAGTTCCTTAATGACTTGCTCTTGCTGGAAAGGCAGATAGTGCTGGCTGCCCTCAGTGGTGCATCTCCTGTGCTGGTGCCAGTGAGATTCCCCTGTGCTTCCAGGCCCTGCTCCTTTGTCCACTGGCTGGAGCAGGGCCTGGAAGCCAGGACCGGTTCCTGGGGCTGCAGGTGCAGGACAGGAAATTATCTCAAGTGGCTTCCTTGGGAAGAGGGCTGTGGGAAGGGCTCTATGCCCGGGAAGGGTCTCAGATCCATGTGTCCAGGTGCTAGGCTGGCACAGGTAGCTGCAGGTGCTTGTGCCTGTGGCCTTATGAAGGGAGACTGCCCCTAATACTGCTGGGAATTCTGGCCACCAGACTGTGGCCTCTCTGCTTGGGCACAGCTAGCAGCACTTGTGAACTCTGGAGTAGCTTGTGTGCCCCTGGGATGGGGAGCCTGAGAGAGCAGTTTCCCCCATCTGCCATGCCCTTGGCTTGGGCAGGCAGCCTCGGGTCTTGCTGAGGGGACTTTGCTCCATGGACTCTGCCAATACGGCTCTTATCTCTGGTGTATTTGTTTTCCCTCTGGGAGAGAGGCATGGGAATGGGAAAATTGAGCCCGGCAGAGGGTGGGGGGACAGGTGAAGGGCAGGGACATTGGCGTGGCTGGAGCTTGTGGGGGCCGCGTTGACCTTCAGCCCAGCGCCAGCGTCTGCTGAGCCTTGTGGCCATGGGGGCAGTTCATGTTCGAGGTGGCCACTGTTCCTTGGGTGGAGCAGGAGGCTGCCCTGCAATCCCCTCTGCTCACCTACACGCCTCGGGCCGCGGTGGCAGAGCTGAGGGGCTGCTGCCTCCCCCTGCCGGGGAGCCGCTGGGGTGAAACAGAAGCCAGAGCGTGGCCTGCCCCGGGAATGCTCTGGCTCCATTCCCAGAATCCAGCGCTGGGTGTTTGTTTGCTGCTGCGCCACTGAAGTCTGGTGCTACTGTGACAGGAAGCGGGGACGCCGGGGGGAGGGAGGCCGGCCGCCGGCTGGGGATGTGCCTGTGAAATCCCTTTGTCCCTGCCGAGCGCTCAGCTGCAAATTCCCACAGCGAGGAGAGAGCTGCCTTTGTGCTGCTGCAGGGCTCCCAACATGTGAATCTCCTGGGCCTGCGGGTGTGAGCCGTGGGGCTGGTGCAGAGGGGTGGCAGGGACCTTGCTTGCTGCTGTTCCCAGGATGAGGGCTCTTGCAGCAGTGCCCCGTGGCAGCAGGGCTGCTGAGGTGTCTGTGGGCAGTGGGATGCAGCAGGATGTTGCTGGCAGGATAGCTCCGGCCCTGTGGCTGTCCCGCTTGGGGGCTGTGGGTGGACAGAGTCTCTACCTGGAGCTCAGCAGCTTGGCTGCCCTCCTGCGGCCCACTCCTCCTTGCAAATGCCGAGGAAAGCTCATCTCCCCGCTGGGACAGAGGGTCAGCAGCTTCCCGGCTCCCCTGGCACGTTGTGTCCTGGCTGTGCTCAGAGAGGGGCCAGTGGCCCCTGGCGTGCCTGGGAGGACAGCTGCCCTGCCGCAAGATTGCTGGCATTCCAGCAGAACAATCCCAGCTCTCCACAGCCGACCCTGCTCTGTTCCGTGCTCAGCTGCCTCACTCTTTGCCCTGCTGGGGTGGCACTGGCCTGGTCACCTCAGTGCAGCCGGGGACAGATCCTGTCCCCAGGCGATTGCCTGTGTTTCACAACCGTCTGCTGTGTCCAGACCCGTCCTGCAGACCCGATCAGTATCTCCATTCACGGCCCCCTGCCCTGGCTGAAGGAATCACGCTCGGGCTTCCTCCTGCTTCCTCCCCTCCAGCCCCACCCTGGCCTTATCGCTCCCTCCTCATCCTGCTCCCTGGCTGCCGGCCCGCTGCCTTATAAGGTGCGATCTGCACCCGGCTTGCATCTCCAGGTGACTCCCCTCTCCCAAGGGAGGCTTTCCCAAGCTACGTGGCCATCATCCCAGGCACTGGAGGCGGCCAGTGAGATAGACCAGGTGGCGATCCTGCTGCCAGTCCAACGAGTTGGGTATGAAGGGCGGAGGAGGAAGGGCTCCCTTCCTGTCCGCTGCCCGCGGCGCTGCTCCTGGGTGTTCACCCACTGGGCTCCTGCCCTGACCAGCACGCGAGGCACAGCTCTCCCCAGGGAAGGTGCGGCTGGGCCGGAGCAGGCAGGCATCCAAGGAGGTTTCCAGCCTGCTGCGAGAGCAGCCCTTTCCTGGCCACCTGCCAGCCTACCCGAAGTCCACTGTGCTCTGTGACCTGCCAGGAAGAAGACCCCTCCTGGGAGGCAGCTGAAGCCCAGGGCAGGAGGTGGGGAAACCTCTCTCCTGATACAGGGTCTGGCAAAGCCGGGGTAGGCTGGGGAGTTGGAGCAAGGGGCCTCACACAACCTGGCAGCGAAGATGTGTCAGCCTGGGCAGGGGTCCCTCAAGGATGGGCTGCTCTGAGGTCATGGTTGTGGGCACCTTTCTGCCTCTGGGGTTGGGAGAGAAACAGCCAAAACTCTCCTTCACCTGCACAGGGATATGGGATCTACTGCTCACCATCAACTGTCCTGCTTCCCCCTGTGGCCTGAGGGCCATGGGTCCTCTGAGCTGGACACAGGAGCAGGTGAACCTGGGCCCATGGTTTCCCCTCATATGCCCCGCTGCTTCAGCCAGGCTGAGGTCCGAGGGTTGATGTGTGAGCCTGGACCCTGTGCTCGGCATGGGGAAAGATGTGAAGGATGCCGGCTCATTTATTTTTTAGGTAATTGAGACTGACCAGAACCCTGTGGTGAATTAGCAGGGCTGTGAGCCCGTGCAGAGCAAGTGCACTGTAAGCATTCGGACAATTGCAGGCTTGAATTATTGATGGAGTTTCTGTTTTTCCTAAGTGCATCATGATAGGCAGCTGGAACCAGGGGAATTTGTTGCTCCCTCTCTCCCTCTCTCCCTCTCTCCCGGACGAGGTCTAGTGCTGAGAGCTTTCAGAGTGGGCAGCCAGCTGGCTCTCCTCAGGCCCTTGGGCTGAGAGAAAAAGCCCAGTTAGTGAACTGGAGTTGGGAACTGTGTTGCAAAATTCCTCAGGAAGTGCATCCTTCTTTGTCAGCCTGGCAGGTGGGGCTGACTCAGGAGCCCCACAGGGGATCAGCCAGCCTGGATGAGGGGCTGTGTGTGTCCTGCCTCTGATGGAGCTGGAGAAGGGCTTTCCTCCTGCTTCATGGTGTGGGGGGCTGCCGAGGATGTCTGGCCATTGTAACAAACCTTGCCATGTGCTGGACAGGTGTCTGGGAGTCACAAACAAGCCGTGAAGCTGTGTGAAGGGCTGGGGTGTGGCAGAGCGAGCTGATGCAGTTCTGTTCCCCCTCCCTGGTGGCAGCAGGATGATGGCATTGAGCTCCTGGTGTGTCCCTTAGCAGGGTGCTAGGGCAGGGATGATGTGGCAGAGGAGATTCTGGCTTTGTAGGTGCTTGGGTTGAACTTTGCCCAAAGTGTTCTGTGCTGAGGCAGCAGCCTTAGCCTCAGGGATCCCAAGACCTTTGGGTGTCAGCTCCCCAGGGACTTGGGGCATGGAGCAAGCCTGGAGCCGGTTGTTGGAAGAATCCACGTAGAGGACTGTGCCAGAGATCCCCTGCGCTGCAGCGGTGCTGCCTGTCAAGCCTCCTGCCTGAGTCTTATCTGCTGGATCTTGTCGGTTTTCCCTGGCCTGTGGAGTACGCTTCCCCATCTGCTGGCTTGGTCTAGACCCCAGGGTTAATCTTTCCATGGCAGACTCTAGGAAAATGCTCCTAATCAGATGGATGGGCTCCATCCTCTGGTAGAGGAGAATGCAGGTGAACTCTAGGTGGGTATGTCTGTGGTTTGGCCCTGGAAATTTATTTTTCCAGGCAAAGGATTTTTTCTGTGGGAAGGCAGTTCTGCTGGAGAAGCTGGGGTGAGAGGTTTTGGAAGAATCTGCCATGTCACAGCTGCCTGCAGCGGAAGAGCTGTGGTGGGCTCAGGGTTTGGGGTTGCCTGTCCAGCTGTGTCTAAGCCTTTATCCAGATGGGAAGATTGTAGTGGGGAAGCTCCATGCACACAGGTGGGCTGGCAGCTGCCTCCTGGCCAGCAAGTAGGCTCTGCTCTGAGGGTCTGTGACATCTCTCCAGTGGACCTGCTTTGGCTTTGGGACCTGTGGGCACAGCACAGGGTGGGGTTGGTGCCAGGAAGTTGGGAGGTAAGACCAGGGTGATTTAGGTGTGAGACATCTTGGGTCACTGCATTGTTCCCTGGGGTCCCCTCTTACTGATTGCTGGGAGGACAGAGAGGATTTTGCCCCTGGGGTGAAGATGCTCGGGGTGTGCTTTGTCCTTAGGCTTTTCGGTTTTCCCTGAACTGAGCCAGCTGAAATATTTTTGTCTTGCTGGGGTTTTTAAGTAATGGGTGTGTCAGCAAGTGCCTCTCTCATGATGAAAAGGCTTTCTTGGGCCATTTTCAGAGCCGGTCAGGGTCTGGCTCTGGAAGAATGCTCTGTAGTTGGATCTTCAGAGGCTAGGGGGGAGGAGGCGGGGAATGGGTGCAAAGCGATCCCTGGAATTTCAGCCTTGCGGGTTCCTGTGTACTTGGCTTTGCACTGTCACGAGTAGCTCACTGGCTGGAGGGAGCAGGATGCATAGCTGAGACTCCCATTCCTGCCCTCCCTTTCTCCAGAGATGGCCACTGAGTGTCCCAGATGGCATTGGGATGTGTCAAGGGGTCCTATCCCTGAATGTGGGGAGGTTCCTTACAGCTGGGGGGTGTAGGGCTGAGTTTGGGATTTGTGTGCCAAACCCAGGGAATGGCTGTGCTCCAGCTGGGATGGTGCTGGCCGTGTCTGTGGGGACAGCTCTTGCTGACCTCTCTGGACCTGGCACTGCCTCTCCATAATTATGTCTTTAATCCCAGATCGGTGAAGACAATGGCTGGAATGAGGGTGGAGGGAGCTGGTCTGTCCTGGTGGTGGAGGAAAATTGGGAGAGACCCTGTTCTGCTGGCGTTTCTTGCACATCATGGAGCTGTGTCCAGTGCTCAGGGCAGGAATCACAACTGTGTAGGCAGTGCAGACCCCAACACTTAGCCTCTCTGCTTAACATGGCCTGATCCTGCTGGGAGACGCTCACGTGGCCCCCCCTTAAGCATCCACTGGAGCTGGAGGGTGCGGGACCTGTCCTGTTCTTTCCGCTCCTGTTGTGTTTACTCCCTGTGGAAGGGACGGGAAGGAAACTGCCTCGCAGCTGCTCTGGCCCCTTATCTGGGGCCCTAATAGCCCTGCAAGTCTCATTGTTAGTGTCCATGTTTCCCAGCCCCATTCCCAGGGAACGAGCAGAGGTGGGGATTTGGGGCTGGGGTGTCCCTGTGAGCTGTGTAGGCCCTGCCTGACAGCCATGTGGGACCAAGGAGATCTTCTGGGGCTCCTGTCTCTCCTGTCCATGCTTCCCACAGAGCCAAATCCTGCTGGTCTACACTTGCTGCAGGCATGATCCTCTTCATGAGACCAGACCAGCCAAGTCTCTCCTTGGACTTAGGGAGCTGCCTCTGCCCCCCTGCGCCCTAAAAATCTGCATCTTCTGCATTGGGACAGCTGAGGGCTGGCCAGGGAGCACAGCTGCTTTGGACAAGGCCATGTTGTGGAGGATCGCTTCTCCACGAGGGGCTGTTCCCCTCTTTTAAAGGGTTTGCTGAAATACCATTCTGGAAACAAATCCCAACAAGCCACGGGGACTGCTGGCTGGGATTTTGGATGCTGCATTGCATAGGGTGTCTGGGGTAGTAGGACTGCTCTGTGTCCTGCTGGACAGCACTGGGATGTGGCAAGGAGCTGTTCCCCTTCCGTCAAGGGAGCACTGTAAAGGCTGAGGATATGTGTCCCTGTTTAAAGTGGGTGCTAGCCCACCGGAGATAGGGAGTGTTACTCAGGGATGAGAGCTGGGATGCATCAGCATTGTTAGGGGAGGTACCAAGCCTCTCCTTTGGAGAATCCTGCAAATCTGCAGAGCAGGTGAGCAGCAAGGGTCAGAGCCATCCCTGCATTTCCATACAAGGCTCGGGGAGCTGATCTGTTGGAAAAGCCTCAGGGACTACCTATTGCAAGGTGGGAGGCGTGGAAAACTGTGTGCATGAGCCAGGAGTCATGTCTGGGAGCCTCCAAAAGCTTGCTTGGGCTCCAGAGGGCAGTGAGCTGCATTCTTCCCAGGGTGCACAGCTGGGCTGGGTGTGCCACGGCTCCTTCTCCTGCTGGGTACTCGTGGGCACAAGTAGAGGAACTGGATTTTTTTATTGATGAAGGCAGATGACAGACTGACAGTGACTAGATGGTGAAACATGCTGTGGGCGCCCTCCAAAGCACTCGGAAAACATCCACCCTGCATGGCTGGATGCAGCAGTGCCACTGTGGCTGACATACCTGTATCCAAGGGAGGCTTTGGGAAGCAGTCACAGGAGGAGTGAGGAGAGGTTTGACAGATCAGAAGACTTTGCTGAGCTGCTGTGCACAAGCACGTGCTGCAGGCTGGATCTGGAGGGGCTGCAGGAGGTGAGGGGAACAGGAATGCTGCCTGCACAAGCTCTCAGCTCTGGGTCGTCCTTGTTGGCCCTCTGGAGCAGTGGCACCAGGGAGTGGAGTGGGCAGAGCCGGTGTTGGAGGCCGTGGGAAAGCAGCCTCTGTGCTGCCTGCCGGCTCAAGCGAGTCCCCACATGCCTGCCATGACTGCACAGCTTTGGGAAAACCTCTTGGGCTTGCAGGGACTTGGCCGGGCTGTGTGGGAGGGGTGGAGGGTTGAGCCCTGGCCTCTCTTCTCCACCTCTGCTGTTTCCCCCGTTGGTGGGAACAGTGAGGGGTGCTGGTGTCTCCGTGGAGCTGGGGGGCTGTTGTGGGAGCAGTGCCACATTTGCCGCCCCACCAGCCCTTCCAGACCCATCCCTCAAAGGAGAGGGGCTGGGAGAGAGCTGCCCGTTTCCCGGTTCCATGTCCCCCCTCCCTCCTGTTTAGGGGTTCTTGTATGTGATTTTGACCTGCTCCCGCTGTCCCTGCAGCTCTCTTCCCCCCTGCTTCCTCACTGTGGTGGCTGGGCTGTTTCTCCCATGACTCTCTGCGTCTAGACCTGGCTGTCCCGTGCCTTTGCCAATCAAACCTGAGCTTCCTCCTCTGACAGGTCTGTATGGAAGAATATTGCCTTTCTATATCAAAATGTTGATTGTGGCTCACTTTCTGTTCTCCTTTGGGTGGGGGTGTTGGAGGGATCCAGGCTGAAGCCCATCCCCAGGTCTGTGGGCTGAGGATCCCTGGAGGGAGAGGCCTGGTGGATACCTGGAGTGTGGTGAGTTTTGGCAGCAGTCAAAGGGGCTCATGGGATCCCCTTTAGGGGGATCCCATCATATTCCATCCTCTTTCCTGGCTAGGCAGGAGATGTGGAGCCAGGACTGTCTCCCCATCTCTAACTGCCACCAGGGAGGAGGGAGCAGATAAG
Organism: Nicator chloris; assembly: GCA_013400495.1. Taxonomy (NCBI): domain Eukaryota; kingdom Metazoa; phylum Chordata; class Aves; order Passeriformes; family Pycnonotidae; genus Nicator; species Nicator chloris. The sequence goes on along the minus strand of WAAE01001754.1, from coordinate 53,167 downwards.
TGACATGGCCCTCTCCCGCTGCCCTTCCCTGGAGAAAGCAGTAGGATGTGGGTCACTCCTCATTCTTCAGGAGTGTCCCCTGCCCCACCCCAGGGACATGCCCTCCTCTCCTGCACTGTCTGCCCGCAGCTTTTCCTTGCCCATGAGGTTTTCCCTCAGCCCACAGCAGCTCTTCTGAACCTGGCTCAGCCCCAACTGTTTGCTGTGCTGGGGAGACCTTCTGTCCCCACAGTGCCAGTTTTCCATGCTTTAATGCTGGGACAGTTTGCATCTGAGTCCTGCTCCAGGACCCTCTTGCCAGCTCTCTGGTGATGGGTGGGAGTGGGTGTTAATGCCATAAGATTTTTTTTTTCCCTTGTTCAGAAAATCTGTCTAAATAATATCAGTCTCTTCTGACTGCTCTTCTCTCCTCCTTTCCTCCCCCAAAATCATGTGCAGTGAAACAAGGGGCTCCTGCCCTTCTGGGTCATTTTTCCCACCCTCACCTTGACACCAAGCCGCCTCTGCTTGTGCCTCCCCGTGCCCCCCGCCCTGCCCACCCTGGGCACCCGTCACCCATGGACGACTCAGAAGTGGAGTCGACCGCCAGCATCCTTGCCTCTGTCAAGGAGCAGGAGGCACAGTTCGAGAAGCTGACCCGGGCCCTGGAGGAGGAACGTCGCCATGTCTCAGCCCAGCTGGAGCGAGTCCGGGTCTCCCCACAGGACGCCGGCCCGGGCTTGGCCAACGGCACGCTCACCCGGCGGCACCAGGTAAAACACCTCCTCAGCAGAGGGGTGTGCACAGGCTCCTGGAGCCCCCGGAGCTGCCTCCCCTCAGCCCCCCTTGGATACGGGAGGTGGAGGAGGGCCCGGCTGTTCTTGTGGCACCGATGTACTGGACTTGGTCTGGGGGTGTGCAGACATCCCTTGGCAGATGGAGGCTTCAGGAGAGGAGGTGCCAGCATGGAGGATTTTGCTGCCAGATTGGCTCTGCTCTGGTTTTGGGAAGGTTAGAGATTGGCTCTGCTCAGTTCCGTGGCACCTCTGCTCCCCATCCTGCTTGGCTGCTTGGAGGGCAGCTGAAATGCTGAGGCTCTGGGGTGTGTGTGTGTCTCCCTCTGTTTGACAAAGGGCAAATCCCTGGAGTCTGTCCTTTCCCACATGGCCAAACCACGGCTGGGAGGGATCTTTTCTACAGGGCTGTAAATGTGGTTTCACTTGCGTTGGCTTGAGGCATCTCCTCACTTTCTCAGGGTCAGTCTTGGAGAGGGGTGCTCAGAGGGCTGGTGCGTGGTGGTGTGCAGGAGCCAGGTGGCTTTCTGGCTGTGGAAGGTGGTGGTCCCAGGAGGGACCTGTGGGGCAGGGTGGACAGAGGGAGAGTTCAAGTGTCAAATAGCAGCACTCTGTGATCAGCCACAGCATGGTCCTCTCAGGCCTGGGGGGTCCCCTGGGGTTGCTGGTGGCTCCTGCATCAGGAGATAGGAAAGATGTCCAGGGCCCTGCCGGGGAGCAGGGAAGGGTCATGGCCATTCCATCAGGAGCATGCAGGAGAGCTGGGTGTCTCCTGCGACTCTTGCCCAGGCTGACCTAGAGATTTGCTGCACGTTACACAGACCCCTGAGGAGTGTGTTCTTTCCTCTGCTAGGGGCTCCCATGGGGTGCATGGTGGGTGTCTCTGTCAGATGCATGAGACAGGCTGCTCAGGGCCGTGCAGATAAATGAGGATGCGTATGTGGGAGATCAGTGTAGTAACAGGCCTGCTGCTCTGCCGTTTCAGAACGGACGATTCCTGGGCGATGCTGACCTGGAAAGGCAGAAATACTCAGATCTGAAGCTCAACGGGCCACAGGTAGGGGTAGCTCAGCCCTCTGGCTGTGGGCAGCCTGATTCTTGTGGGAGGGTGTAGGACAGTGCCCCAGTGTCCCCATTCCAACTGGGAGAGGGTGATTTAGGCTCCTCATGTGACCACCCTGGCTTAAAGTTACCTTCTTCCAAAAGGTATCAGGGTTCCCTGTGAAGCAAGATCTCTTGCCCAGCTGACACCAGGAAGGCCCAGGTTGGTGATACAGCCTGACTGCTTTCTCCTGTTGCTTTCTCCCCTCAGGACCACAGCCACCTGTTGTACAGCACAATCCCCAGGATGCAGGACCCAGGCCAGATCGTGGAGGAGACGTACACCATGGAGGAGGACCCAGAAGGGGCAATGTCAGTCGTGTCTGTGGAGACATCAGATGATGGGACAACTCGGCGTACAGAGACCACGGTATGGGCCTGGGGACACCATGGAGGGACAGGGCATGGTGGGGGACCCTGGTGGTTGGGTGCTCTGCCATGAGCTGAGGGTGTGATAAGTTCCTGAAGTAAAGTGCGGGCTGGAAGGGGAATCCGGATGCAGGGACATGGTGGGTTTCCTGATGTGAGCGTGCCCTGCATGTGTGTCACCCCTTCCAGGTGAAGAAAGTGGTGAAGACTGTGACCACCCGGACAGTGCAGCAGGTGCCGGTGGGGCCTGATGGGCTGCCTTTGGAAACATCCCCTGTTTCCAGCACCTATGTCCAGACCATGGACAGGAACTTCCGCAAGAACAGCAACGGGGGCCCTGGCAGCTACCTAGGCCAGGCGGGCACAGCCACCCTGCCTCGCAACTACCACTACCCCGATGGCTATGGCCGCCCCTGCGAGGACGGTTACCCGGGCAGCGACCACAGCTACGGCAGCCTGTCCCGCGTCACCCGCATTGACGAGCGCTACCGCCCTTCCATGGACACCTACCGGACCCCCAGCCGCCAGGACATCTACGGCCCCCAGCCCCAGGTGCGTGTTGGGGGCAGCAACATAGACCTCAACCATTTCCACCCTGAGCCTTACGGGCTGGAGGATGACCAGCGCAGCGTGGGCTTCGAAGATGTGGACTACGGGCTCATGTCTGACTATGGCACGGCCAGGAGGGCGGGGACCCCGTCTGATGCTCGGCGACGGCTCAGGTATGTGACAGGAGGGTCTGGGCTGCTCTGGGGTCCCTTGAACTTCGCCATCTTTGGAGGAAGGAAAACCATGGACGCAGCACTGTGAGCTGAGTCACACATGGCTCACACAGGAGAAAACTTGCATCCTCTTATAATTGTCAGCTTAATTGGTGGTTAAACCTGGGTGCTAATTGAGCCAGTCATCCTGCAGCCAGGAGTTCCAGTGGACAACTGGATGTAGCTCCAGGCCCTTCCCTCTGTGCCACCGGGGCTGTGTGTGCCCCAGTGTGGCACATCCCTCTGGGAGCGGTGCCTGTGTGGGTAGTGTGTCAGGAGCAGCTGCAGTCCCATGACTCTGCTCTCCCTGAACCAAGAGCAGCCCCAGGAAGGGGATCTTAGCTTAGGCTGGGGTGAGCAGGGCTCAGCCCCACAGTGCCCCTGGAGCATTCCCCGCACAGCCTGATCCTGCTCCAGGGCAGGGAGGGAGAAGCTGCTCAACCTGTTTGGCGGCAGCAGCAGCAGCAGCTTCTCCCCCTTGTGTGTCTGTGGTGATGGCTCCTCCAGCTTGCTGGGCTGTGCTGCCCTCAGAGGCCAGAGCAGGGCCCTGATGGTCATTCCTGCCCTGCCAGGCATTCAGGATGTCCCCTGCCTGAGGCCATGACTCCTACGCATTGGCCTCTTGTGGCAGCTGTCCCTGCACAAGCCCTGCTTCCTGCTCTGCTCCTGGCTGGCCTGTCAGCAGGGCTTTGGGCAGGTGCTGGGGGGTGACTCTGGGGGTGGTGAGGTAGCAATGGAGCGAGGGGCTGAGCCAGAGCCCTGGAGATGGGGAAGGGACTGTGTCAGCACCTCTTGAATGCCCCAGAGTGGGCCCAGGCAGACAGGTCAGGCTCAGCACAGGCAGCCTAAGCTCCTGGGGCATAAAACAGAGGTAATAGGGAGAGACCTGATGGAAAGGAGGCTCTTGCCAGCTCCTGTGGAGATCTGCCCCTGTGGAGGTCTGTGATCCAGGTGCATGCTATAAATCCGTGGTAGCTCCTGGCTGCCGAAGTGCATTAAGGAGCAGCTTTGTCTGTCCTTGTGGCTGGTGCCAGCACAAGTGCTTCTGGGCTGTGGTGAACTAGTTGGGGCAGTTACTCACCCAGATGGATTTGCTCGGCCTCCTTGCTTTGTGCAGCTTGTGCCAACTGGTGGAGAGCGGGCAGGGCTGCTCCAGGCTTCTCCCTCCTTGGCAACCCAGGACAAACCAGTGTTGGCAGTTTTGAGCCCGTGGCCATCAGGTCTCGTCCCTCAGGCAGCATCTTAGGCAGAGGGGGTTACACAGGTGTGTACAAGCCCTGGCTGCTTGTCCAGAGACTCTGGCTTGTGTACGTTCTCTGGGCTGTGTCTTGGCTGACCTTTGAGACCACGAGCCCTCTCTGCTGCACAGGAAGGTATCTGTGCTCCTGGTCCTCCATGTTGTGGAGTCAAGTGCAGGAGCTGCAGCCAGGTGGGAGACTGGGGGATGTAGGTCACGTAGAGGAAGAAGGTCAGCTCTTCTGGAGTTGCAGGAATGGTTCAGGGTGTGAAAGATGGGTTGGTGGGCCCCTGAGCCAGCTCTCCCTCTCCCCAAGCAGAGCGATAAAGATCACGGCAATCTTTGGAATCCAGGCACTGTTGAACTTGGCTTTTCACTCACCTTCTCAGTTACCGTCCACACTGGCTGCCCAGCTCACAGGAATGGGAACAGGGAGAGCAGCGTCCCCCTGCCTCAGAGGTGTTTGTCTTGAGCAGGAGCTTGGCTGTTAACGAATTCCTTTGGAGAGGCAGCTTGCCAGGCACACAGAGCCAGAGGAGCACCTCAAGCTGCAGGATGCTGTGTGTGCTGGCTGCCATTGCTGCGCTTCTGGCCCCTGCTCTGGGGCTCTTGTCAGAGCTCCCTCCCTGCAGGGAAGGGGGTCCTTCCCGTTCCCTGCCAGCCCCATCTTGCCTGAAGGGGATCTGGCACCACAGGAGGTGGGATCCTCCATAATCACAGGGTGGGATCCAGCACCACGGTGGGATGGGAGCTCCCTTTTGGGGAGCGCGAGTCTTGCCACAGGAGTGGGATCAGCTGCCAGCCGTGTTGGCAAGTGTCGGTGGCCGCGACTCACTCCAGCCTCATCATGCTGCTGCTCCTTAGCACCTTGGAGCAGCCAGGCATGGGGTATGTCCCTGCTGGGACCTGCTGGAAGCCAGCCTGACGGCCCACCACCACACCACAGCAGTGCCACAGGACCCAGGGGTTGTGTGACTGTGGAAGTGTCTCTAAAGCTGGTGGCTTGGGCAAGTCCTGTACCAGGGGCTGTAGGAAGGGAAGTGGTGGCAGCAGCAGGACCTGCCACCATCTTTGTCAGGATACTCAGGGGCAGGAGCTGCCTGTGCCTGATCCAGGAGCTCTAGAGCTGGCTGAGCAGCCCCTGGGGCAGGTGTGAGCTGGAGTGGAGGTAGAAGCCTCTCCTTGGGTCTTGTTTGAATGTCCTCAGTGTCCTGGCACAGCAGGGGTGACTGGAGCTGTCCCCTCCCATCCCTTTCTGTTGGAAATTGCTGGATTCCTCTGCCTGGGTTGGGGAAAGGATTATAGTACCAGTGACTGAAAAATGGGAGAATCTGGGATTTGAGAGATACATGTTCTGGGGGTGTGAAATGTCACTTTGGCATGTGGGGCAGTAGTTACACTTTAAACTTCTATGTGCTTGTTTGAGCTCATTCTCAGTGCTGCCAGTCTGTGGATGAGCTGTTCCTGGCCAGGGCAGGGGTCTGGGACCATGGCTCCTCGGGCCTGCCCTGGAAGCCACAGGGATGATCCCTGGAGCCTGTGTGTCTCTTGGTGCCCAACTCAGCCTGTCCCCCTTGCAGAAGCACACCTTGCCTGTGGGGCTGGCTCTTGCCTATGCCCCAGGGCTGGCTCCTGCCTCTGCAGGGCTCAGAGACCAAGATCCAGCTTAATCCCTTCTGGTGGACTGGAAGGGGCACTGCCTCCCCCAGGTCCAGGATTGTGCTCAGATGCCCTCTGCCCTCTCTCTTAGGAGTTATGAAGACATGCTGGTGGATGAAGTGGCCCCCGACCGGTACTACTGGGCCCCGCTGGCCCAGCACGAGCGGGGCAGCCTGGCCAGCCTGGACAGCCTGCGGAAAGGTGGCTCAGCCCCGGGGAGCTGGCGCCAGCCAGAGCTGCCGGAGGTCATAGCCATGCTGAGCTTCAGGCTGGATGCTGTCAAGTCCAATGCAGCTGCGTACCTGCAGCATCTGTGCTACCGCAATGACAAGGTGAAGACAGAGGTGCGCCGGCTGAAGGGCATCCCCGTGCTCGTGGGGCTGCTGGATCACCCCAAGAAGGAGGTGCACTATGGCGCCTGTGGAGCTCTCAAGAACATCTCCTTCGGCAAGGACCAGGATAACAAGATCGCTATCAAGAACTGCGATGGGGTGCCTGCACTGGTGCGCTTGCTGCGCAAGGCCCATGACATGGACCTCACAGAGGTCATCACAGGTAGTGGCTCCAGGGAGGGCAGGACAGGCTGGCCCCTGGGGTGGGGTCTGTGGTCAGGGTCCAAGTGCTCACCTTCCACTTGTGGCATTGCAGGGACTCTGTGGAATCTGTCCTCGCACGACTCCATCAAGATGGCCATCGTGGATCACGCACTACATGCCCTGACTGATGAGGTGGTCATTCCCCGCTCTGGCTGGGAGCGGGAGCCCAACGAGGATTCCAAACCCCGCCATATAGAGTGGGAGTCGGTGCTCACCAACACCGCTGGCTGCCTTAGGTATGGATCTGGCTGAGCACTGGCCTGGGTTTGGGCTGCAACACTCCTTCTGGGCTGTTCCTGACACTTCCAGAGGATTGTGGAGCAGCTGCTCTCCTAAGACAGCTGCTGGTGCTGCAGACTTTGAGTTTGGAGGCATTTACCTGCAGTGAGGGGAGCTACAGAAGCTGTTTTCTCTCTTGAGCTCCGTGGGGTGTGGGCTGCCCCTCGCCTGCCCTCAGCTGTCTCTCCCATTATGGTTCTCTCCTGCCTGCCAGGAATGTGAGCTCGGAGCGGAGCGAGGCCCGTCGGAAGCTGCGGGAATGTGACGGGCTGGTGGACGCCCTGATCTACATCATGCAGTCTGAGATTGGCCAGAAGGACTCAGACAGCAAGGTACCACAGCAAGACTGGTGTTGGGAAAGGGAGAGCCTGTGTGGGGTGCACCTGGCACTGTTAGACCAGGCGGTGTCTGGCACTCAGCCTGCAGTTTAGGGTATGAATGTTAGCCCCCCGCAACAGGGGCCTGGTTGTGTCACTCATCCCCACAACACTATCCCCTGGCTCAGGGCTTCCCGATCAGCCTAGATAAGGTCTTGGCTTGAATTTTCCTTGAGCTTTAAGCTGAAGGCTGGGCCGGGCCCTCACTCGCAGACCTGGGGTGCTGCTCCCAGTCTCTCAGTCAGACACTCTGGTTCTCTCCCCAGCTGGTGGAAAACTGTGTGTGCCTGCTGAGGAACCTGTCCTACCAAGTCCACCGCGAGATCCCCCATGCCGAGCGCTACCAGGAGACACCCCTTGTCCCCTCTAACAACACTGGGCCCCACAATGCCAGCTGCTTCGGAGCCAAGAAAGGCAAAGGTTCGTGTGCCAGTAGCAGCAGGGAAGGGAGGAAGGGAAACAGAGACAGGTCTTGAGGGTGGTCTGAGGTCTTTGTGCATCTTGTGTGAAGCCTGAAGGGCAGCTTTCTCTGGAGGCGCAGTGGTCCCTGCTTCCCTGGCTCTAGGAGCTGTTGCTTGGCTTGCCCAAAGCGTTTGACACAAGCTGTGGTGGGTGTCTGTGGTGGTGGGATGGTGACGGGTACATGTCCACTAATTCCATGCCTTCCCTTTTCTCCTGTGTTGCCCCTTTCCCTTCCCTTTGCTTTCTTGCCAAATGATTTGCCCCATGACGCTCTCGGCACTTCTATCCTCCTGCCTCCCCTCTCTCCTGTCCTTCTCTCCGCCTCACCAATAGACGAGTGGTTCTCCAGAGGTGAGTGTGCTCTTGGTTGTTCTTTTTCCATGGTTTAATTGGGTGCTTTCTCCAGCTCTTTTTGCCCCCCTCCCCAGCTGGGCACATTCTGCCTGTGGTGTGGCTAAGGCCCACAGTGTGCCCTCCTGTGACACGCTGGTCGCTTGGCTTCAGCTTGCCTCTGGGCTTGTTCCTGCAAGTGGCAAAGAGCTGTTGGGCCAAGGGGGGTGGGGAGAGGAGGAGTCTCAAGCCATTTCACTTGCCTTTTGAAGGTAAAAAGCTCCCAGAAGACCCTGGTGCCGACACAGTGGATTTTCCCAAAAGAACAACTCCAGCCAAAGGTATGCTCCTTGAGTGATTATGCAGGGCTTGGGTGTCAGGGCAGCTTTTGCCATAGCAGCCTGGGAGAGGAGTGAGCGAGAGGAGCTGTTTCCCATTGAAGTGAGCCTCTCCAATGGGCAGAAGCTGGGTTTGGAGCAGGAATGCCCAAGGGCCTGTTAAAACGTGAGCTCTGCCAGTAGTTGCGAGGATCTTGTGCATGGATGAGGTCAGTGCTGCCTCAGGACAGGCTTCAGAGGCAAATACTGCTCCAGGGGCTGAGGGACAGCACAGTGACACAGCCTTCTGTGGTGGTCTCAGACTTGCCACCACAGTTGCCCTCTTGCCTGCTCTTCACTCCTGGGCATGAAGAATAGGTATGATTTAAAGCTAAAATCTCTGCCTTAAAGTGTTCCCCAGCCATGAGAATGAGGAAGGGTCATTCCCAGAAGCCTCTGGGGACAAATGTCTCACTGCATGTGAATCACAGCCCCATACCAAGCAGTGGTTGGGGTTTCTGGTACTCGGGGGCAGCCTGGCCCTCTCTATGCCAAGGATCCCACCCCCAGGAGCCTGGGTAGAAGCTTCCAGCTTCGTCTGCCCAGCAGTGCCGCTTTGGATTAGGCAGACGTTAGCAGAGCCCTTGGATGAACCCTTCCTACTCATGTCCTCCTGGCAGGCTATGAGCTCCTCTTCCAGCCAGAAGTGGTGCGGATATACATCTCCCTCCTGAAGGAAAGCAAGACTCCAGCTATCCTGGAGGCTTCAGCAGGAGCCATCCAGAACCTGTGTGCTGGCAGCTGGACGGTGAGTGCCCATGGAGCTGGTGGTGGGACAGGGTGCAGGGAATTGGGAGCACAACCTGTGGGGGCTCGCAGCGGTGTCCCCAGCCCTGGGTGACACGGTGGCTCTGTGCCTCCCCACAGTATGGCCGGTGCATCCGCTCAGCCCTGCGCCAGGAGAAGGGGCTCTCTGCCATCGCCGACCTCCTGACCCATGACAGTGAACGTGTGGTGAAAGCAGCATCTGGTGCCCTGCGCAACCTGGCCGTGGACCTGCGCAACAAGGAGCTGATCGGTGAGGACAGTACGCTCCCTATACCCATGCAGGCTAGGCAGGAACTTCCTCGTTCTCCTCTTGGCTGCTGGGGAAGTGTGTGAGCACAGCATCAGCCCAGCCTGTCTGCTGCCCTCACCCAGAGCAGAGAGTGCTGAGCTCTGCAGAGAGGGACAGCAAAACGGGTCACCTGTCAGTGGTTTTCCCTTCAGTCCTGTTCCCTGCTTGCTCACGCCCAGCTCTTTATCCTTCCCAGGTAAACATGCCATCCCCAACCTAGTGAAGAACCTGCCTGGAGGCCAGCAGACCCCTGCCAAAAGCCTCTCTGAGGACACAGTGGTGTCAATCCTCAACACCATCAATGAAGTGATCGTGGACAACCTTGAGGCGGCCAAAAAGCTCCGGGAAACACAAGGGATCGAGAAGCTTGTGCTGATCAACAAATCTGGGTAGGCTCTGCTCAAAGGACGATGCCAGGGGTGGAGAGGGGCTTCACTTTCTCCGAGTTTCCAAACATCTCTTCCTTCGCCTCTTTCTAGGAACCGCTCAGAGAGAGAAGTCCGGGCAGCTGCCCTTGTCTTACAGACAGTCTGGGGCTATAAGGAGCTGCGGAAGCCCCTTGAGAAGGAAGGCTGGAAGAAGTCAGATTTTCAGGTGTGGGGATGCCCTGTGGTGGCCAGGGCGGTAGGTGGGGTCCTGCAGCAGGGAGAAGGGTGTTTCTGGAGTTTGGAAGTACTGGCCTGCAGCTCTTCACCTTGCTGGTGGCACTGGGCACCCACAGAGGTGTCCCTGTGCTGTTTTTCAGCCAATGGCCAGCAGGAAGTCTCTGCTAGGAGCACTCTGCGAAGTGTCATGCCCTGTGTCCCACATGAGCATGAGGCAGGAGTTTTGTCGCTCTGAGTGCTGCTGTGGCAGTGTTGAAGAACAGGGTTCTCCCAGGCTCAGTTTCCTTCCCAAAAGCAGGGCCTGCCCTTGCTGCTGGAGCACCAGGCACTGCCCTGGTCCAGGCAGCCCCCCTCCATTCTGATGGGGGTCCAGTGGGGGCTTCAGCACCCTCTGGTTACTTTGGGCCCCTTACTCAAGGGCTGTGGGAGGGTTCCTGGTTTTGTGCTGGTGCTGGAGGAGTGAGATGTACCGGTGAGGAAGGAACATCTGGGCCCAGGGTGTGAGTGCTCACTGTCTGTTGCTGTAGGTGAACCTGAGCAATGCCTCTCGGACCCAGGGAGGCAACTCCTTTGATGACAGCACCTTGCCTCTTATTGACAGGAACCAAAAAACAGGTATTTACTTGCCTTCAGCACCTGTGCCCCCATCATCCCTCTGCCTTGTGGATACTCGGGGCAACTGGTGTTAGTCCCCTCCCTGCTCTTCAGCTTTGGCTTCCCCGGCAGCCACAGCTGCCCACACAGGGCCATTAGTATGGGCCTCGGGTGGCTTTCCTGCCCGTCAGAACCATCAGTTTGGACCTTAGGTGGCTTCTTGGGGCTGCCACAGTAGGTCCTGTGGTGTCGTTGGGTCACGGAGCTGCAGCTGAGCCTGGGCTCCCCCAGCTGGGGCAGGGAACAGTTCCTCTGTGGCTCCTGGCTGCAGGAACTGATGTGCTCTCCCATGCTTGTAGACAAGAAATCCTCCCGGGAGGAGATCCAGATGAGCAACATGGGACCAGGTAGGAGAGGGACTCCCCCTTGGTGTATGGGAAGCAGGGCAGAGCTCACATTTCCTGCGGGGGTGGTGCAGCCCCCCATGGAGGGTGACACGACTGACTGTCCCCTCTCCTGCTTCAGACAACTATTCCACACCCAACGAGAGGGACCACAGCAGGACGCTGGACCGATCTGGTGATCTTGGAGAGATGGAGCCGGTGAAGGCAGTGCCGTTGATGGTGAGCAGCTCTCTTTAACTCGGGAAGAGTGGAGTGGGTGCAGGAAATCCTGTCCTGTCCTATCCTGGCAGAGGAGAGGAGAGCTGGGCTCCCACAACTAACACCCCCCATGCCATGGCCCCTACTAACCGCGTGTGTCTGCAGCAGGATGAGGGGCAGGAGTCGCAGCCTGAGGTAGAGGAGGTGGAGGAAGATGCTGCTGTGGCCTCCCCCACATTGGTATGTCCCACGGTGTCCTGCCCAATCTGACGGCAGTGGCACATCCTGCTGTACTCTTAGGGGTGCTTGGCCAGCCAAATCCTGCTCTAATCACTGCTGCTGCAATCACTGGTGCCGTAATCCTGTCTCCGCCCTCACTCCCACTCCAGCCTTAACATGTGTTCCTCTCTCTCTCCACAGCAGAAGATCTAGCTGGCCTCCCTGCCTCTGCTCCATTTGGGTTGATAATATATTATATATATAAATATATAACTCTTCATGGTGGAATGGACCGACTTTTATCTTGTCTTATTGTTGGAATTTTGCTGGACTCTCTGTGCCAACTATCCAGCCAAACACCTGGGCCACTTGGTCTCCTCCAAGCCGCTGTACCTCCCTGTTCTGGGACACCACCACTGAGAACTCCTCTTCCTGTCCTCCACCTCCTTTCTCCTGAGAGTAAAACCTTCCTGCCTGACTTTGCCGAATCAGCCGGCATGGATGCTGCACAAGGACTTGGATCTCTGCCTTGACCAGGAGCTGCCTTCTCTCCCACACCTTCCCCCTGTTTTGAGGTGTCTTGCAGGGACAGGGACTGGGACTTTGCTCGCCGCCCCCTTGTTTTTGGTTTGGTTTTGTTGCCTATAGGATATATTTTTTCATGCGGGATCACTCTTCAACCAGGACTGTGGGGACAACAGGAGCATCCCTCCTCGCTGAGGGCTGCAGGACCAGAGTCCAGGAGCTGGAGGTGTGGGAGCCAGGGAAAGGAAAACCAGCAATAACATCTCTTGCTTTGCTCTAGATAAGGCTTTGGGGGCATGGGAAGGGGGATCCAGCTCTGGATCCTGCAGAGGGGTCTGGATGAGGGCCTGGCTCCCACCCGGTGCCTGTGTGAGGACGATCCTTCTGTGAGGAAGAGGATCAGTCCTGGGCCATGGGCCAGGGTCCCTGCAGAGGGAGGAGATGCAGCAGGGTTTTGGGGGGAATGGGTGGCTTGGGGCACACTGTGCTGGGCACCTGGAGCCACGATCCCGCAGCGCTGCCCCGCTGACTTTCTCTTGACACGTGCCTTTTTTTTGCCACTGTGAAATAGCTCTTTGAATCATACTGTCCGGCTGCTTCCCTGGGAAAGGGGAGTTTCCTGGGCTTCCGGCAGGGCTGAGCTCTTCCCTTCCCCACTGGGAGCCTTACTATCTGCAGTGGGGCTTGGAGCCTGTTTTGGGGGGAACCTAACTCCCCTGCCCTCATTGAGAGGGTGCAGGGTGCTCATCTGCATCCTGGCCTGGGCTGCCACAGGAGTTGGGATGTGCTCCTCCTCCTCCTCTTGGCTGTGGTGCTGGGGCACATCCATGTGCTGTGATCTTTCGGGGAGCCCTGGGGCTCCCTGTGCAACTGGAAGCCTCTGTAGGAGGCTGCAAACTGGAGCAGGAGCCCTCACAGCCTGGGGCTCCCCCCAGGGTGGGCTCTCAGGGCACGGGGAGGTGGCAGAGACAGAGCTGGTGCCTTGGTCCTGCCCCAATTTCCCCCCCAGCTCTGGCTGGGCCTGCCCTGCTTCCAGCCCCACCTCAGCTTGGTTGGGTTTTGTTCTGGGGTCTAACTCTTCTCTTTTCCTTTAAATATGTAAAACACTAATTCCTTTTTAAATTTTTAATTCCAAATGAACCAAAAAGACAGCGTCCCCCTTCTCTCCTTCTTGGCCCTGGTGGGGAGGGGACCAAGGAGGTGGGGAGCGGGAAGCATCAAGCCGTTCTTGTCTGATTCCTGTGCACACTCTTGTAACGCTTTTGAAACAAAATGATTTTTTATATAAATAAAGTTTTTAAAGTGTGATGTGTGCCTGCTCCTTTGGTGTTTCTGGCTTTGCTGCTTGGCCCAGGTGCCTTTTCCAGGAGTAGTGCTGGTCCCTATGGCTCCCAGACCAGCACTACTGGCTATTTTGTGACAAACCACGTGGTATTTCCCAGCCCTCCCACCTTGCCTTGCACCATTGTCCCCAAAGCCACCAGTAAGCAGAGAAAAGGCAGGACCAGGTATTTTATTGCTTCAGGTCCAAGGGGTTATGCCAGGGATGTGTTGCAGGTAGAGGGACAAGGAATGTTGTCTGGCTTGGCAGCAACAAGGGGACAGTTGGCTGAGCAGGACCAGTGCCAGGGCTGTCGATGGGTGGGATATGATGTGTGTTTGGGCCAGCAGGGACAATGCCAGGTGTGTTGATGGTGGGGATGATGCTGGGGACATCCAGGCAGGGAGGCTGTGTGCTGGGCACCTGGGGCTTAGACAAAGAGCTTGTCGTAGCAGGGCTGGCAGTACAGCTTGTCGCTGCACTCATGGAGGGTGCCCTTGTGCAGCTGGCCCAGGCAGTAGGTGCAGACGAAGTGCTCGGGATTATACCTGCGCCCTGTGGCCTTGATGCAGCGCCCGGTGACGGGGCAGCCGCAGCCGTGGCAGATGGTGTCCTGCCGCTGGTGGAAGTGCAGCTTGCAGTAGGGCCGCCCCTCCAGCTCAAAGAAGGACCCACCAGTGAAGCCAGTCAGGCACTCCTGGGGGAAGGAGAGGGGAAGGCTGGCATGGCCCTGGGAACACCCTCCTTATGTGCATTCCTGCCATCCCACTCACCATGTACACAAAGCACTCAGTGTGCCAGACACCCTCCAGGGCCGACAGGTAGTTGTCCATGACAGGGCGCTCACAGCCCTGGCATTTGGGGGCAAACATGGCCAGGAAGTCCTGGTGGCAGTACAGCTTCCCGTTGTGGTCCAGGAACCCTGTGGGGAGGGGATTGGGATGGGCACCCACCTGGGGCTGGCTCACACTGGGGACAGTGGGACATGGACATGGTAGTACCCAGGATAGGAGGCAAGGGAGAGACCATGGAGAGCTGTTGGAATGCAAGAGCAGAAAATACCTGGGATGGGGGCAGGACCCCCACACCTGCTCCTTGGGACATACCCTCAGCTCCCAACACTTTCCCACAGTGGGCACAGAAGAAGTGCTCGGGGTGCCAGGTCTGCTCCAGGGCCGTGAGGACTTTCTGGAGGAATAGCTGAGGTGAGGGGGCCAGTGGTGGCGGGGGTGGCTGCGGGATCACTCCCTCACCTTGCAGGTGGGGCCAGTGCAGTAGGCACAGCGTGGGGAGAAGGCCTGGTGATAATCCTCACAGAATGCCCACCCACCCTGCTCGAAGAAGGGCCCCTTGTCCAGCTCCCACCCACACCGGGCACAGGTGAAGTGCTCAGGGTGCCAGGTTTTGCCCAGGGCTGTGAGCACCTGCGAAGAGGAGGCTGTGAGGGCAGCTCTGGTGGGTGCCCAGGGGTGCCAGGGTGGCAGCATGGGCTCACCTTTCCAGCGATGGGCTTGTGGCAGGCAGTCCAGATGCCGGTGGATGTGGCCATGATGCCCAGCTCCTGCAGGTCCTGGGTGAGGCTGTCCAGCAGGTTGTCCAGCAAGGACTCTGCAGGCGCCCTGGCTCCCTACCCTGCAGCTGTCAGCTGCCGGGAAGGAGGATGGTGAGGTCTGGGTGAGGACCAAGCCCCCCAGCCTGCTGCCCCAGGGCCAAGGCTCACCTTGCTGTGCATCTGGCCCAGGTTGGCCAGGAGCTCATCCAGCTGCCAGGTGGCCTCCATGGATGGGGGTGAGGGGAGCAGCGGCTTTGGGACTGGCACAGGGGTGCTGGAAATGGTAGAGAGGGGAGATGCTGTGGTGTCCACTCCAAGGCAAGGACCAAGACCCCTCCACCCCTGCCAACACAGCCCTTTCCCACAGGCGACCATAAGGAATGCTGCAGGTATGCAGGATACAATCTGTCCCAGGTGACCCTGGATGGCAGATCCCCACAAGGAATGGACAGTCCCAGATGGCTTTGCCCTCCCATGGCCATTTTTACCTGTACACTGAATCCAAACCTTCTCCTGGAGGCTGAGCTCGAGGTGGCAGCGGCACCTGGAAGGACAAGCTATTGTGGCAGAGCCCTCAGGATGCTCCCCTGGCAGTTTCCCCTGCCCACTTCCGCCACCCCATCATGAGCTGATGCATCTCTGTGCCCAGGCATTACCTTCGGGATACCATACTGGGCATCCTGGCAGGTGCTTGGTCCCTGCAGCGCACAGTCCTTGGAGGCCAGGCAGGAGCTCTGCTCCAGTTCTGCCAGTAAAGCATCTGCATGGAGACACCCGGGTCAGGCCCCAGAGGCACTATCTGCCCACCGTGCAGTCTTGTACCACTCCCAAAATCTCAGGAGCAAAAGGAGTGTCACAGCACGTCCTGCTGGCCAGCTGCCAGTGCCCCGAGGGGCCCTGAGCACCCTCCCTGAGGCTCCCATCCTGGTGCAGGATGTGCCCTCCTTCCCAAAGACTGGGGCAACGGGTCCTGCCCCCACATACCATCCCTGGCCAGCAAAGAAACTTCTGCCAGCCCTCAACTTGACCCAGCATAAGCCCTGGCAGGGAAAAGCTCACCCTGGGGCCATCCTGCATGTCCAGAGCACCACTTCACCCAAGGTGGGCTGAACACTTTTCCACTTTTACCTCTCTGCCTTGGCTGTCCCTCACATTGGAAAACAGGGAATGCCCCCAGCAGTGTGGCTGCTTTCCTGACCCCAGCTCCCTCGCTCTAGGCCAGGGATGGCTCCCAGCTCCTGCTTGGTGCAGCCAGGGTTGCGATGCTGCTGCAGCCCATTTCCTGCTCTCAAGTTTGCTCCGTTTTTGGCCTAGTGCTCGCTTGGCTACCGGACGCATCGGTCCCTTGGGATGGGGGAGGCACAGTAGGGAGCAGGGCTCCACGGCTGCCCCTCAGCAGCATCCCCTCCCAGTCCTGAGATACAGGAAGGAACAGGTTTCCTGGAGGTGCCAAAAATGTGACCCCAGTAGGATCAGCTCCAGAGAGGCCCAACATACCCAAATCCTCCATCCTGCCTTGGTGTGGGGGTCCCAGAGCAGGGGCAGCACCCTGAGGTGCTGAGATGGCAGTCGAGGCTGTGCTGGCTCTGTTCTGGTCTCGTCTCCACCCCCCCTGCCAGGGTTTGTCACCCAGGGTTTCCTTTGTGAGCTGTGTGCCTCACACCACGTATGACAGGCACAGCTGGGGCACGGGGAGCCACAAACAGTCCAGGCTGAGGCTGCAGAGGGGACAAACTGGCCAGTGGGCTGCCCAAGGAGCCCCAGAAGCCAAGATGTGGATGTCCTTCTGAGCCAGGCCCTTTCCAGAAGCCACTGGCCACGTGTGACAAGGGATGGCATCCCTGTGGTGGGTGGAAATGGATTTGTGGCAGCATGATTGAACAGTGCTGTAGTGCCATCACATTGCAGCAAAACCTTGTCTTTGGGGTACTCTTCTGGAGTTTCACCATCAATTTCCAGGTAACAGCAAATCCCTTTTCGGCAGAGAAATCTCCTGCCACTGCTGGGAGCAGGCAGTGGATGTGGAAACGGCTCCAAGGGACTGGGGGAATGTTAATGCCAGAGGTGGGTGCACATGGCTTGGTGTGTTCTTTAGGCTCTTGTTTGGGTGTTTGGAGGAGGCAGTACCTGGTAGGTGACCAATATCATCTCTGTCGCCTTGGCCACCAGCCCTGCCAAAGCTTCACCATGTCCTGGCTTGGCTCATCTTTAGTCCAGCCAGAACAACCTTGGGAGCAAAGGTTATGAGCCACAGACTCCATGCTTTCTGTGGGGAGGCACCAGTACCCACACAGGTCAGGCTGGCACTGGCTTGGCCCTGCTCCAGGGCACTGCTGAGCCCCCACGGGTGGGGCAGGCTGGACCTGAGCCCCTCACGCTGCCACCTCAGGGGTCACTTCATTCCTGACACCATTTTGTTGCCTGCTCACAGTAGGGACATCCAGCCTAGCCCCGCCTCAGGAAAAGGTCCCCGGAACACCAACCTGCTGTGTCCGGGCTGTGGCCAGGAACGCTGAGAGCCACCCAAAGCTGAGAGAAGGCACTGGTGGTGTCACTCCTCAGGGCTTCTTGGCAATGGGATCTCTGTGTCAGGCGCTTCCCTTTCTGCCCACAACAGAACCTTCCTGCCTGCAGAAGGTTTCCGGCTATTTTAAGCTCTCTCAGTGATTTAGTGATGTGTGAGCCCGAGTGCACACGGGCATCTGGAGCTGGAACTTCTTAAAACTTGTCCTTACAGAACCCAGAGGCAAAAGGCTGAGCTGTGCCATGCCCTGAGCTCTGCTCCCCTGTTCTAACAAGAATTAAGTGACCCCAGCCTTGCCTGCAGAGGGGAAATCAGTCATGACAATGACAGGGACAGGTTGGCATGGGGCTGACAAAAAGCAGGGACAGAAGGATCCTGTGCAAGGATTCAGAGGTTTTCTTTAACTTCCATGCAAGGACATTCTCCTCCTACCCAGTGTCTGGGTCAGGGCAACATGGTTCTCCAGAGTGAGGGGGTTTATTTGTACATTCTCAGGAACTGTTGGAGACACTTCTGTTTTCTAGGAACATACCAGAGCTTAGGACTTGAAATGCAGAAGCTGAAGGAAGCACCAGGCACTCAGACCTCTCACTGGTGGGAACCAGTTCAGCAAACAGGATTTTCCAGCTGAATGCTGTGGGCTTTTTGA
Source organism: Nicator chloris (assembly GCA_013400495.1). Taxonomy (NCBI): domain Eukaryota; kingdom Metazoa; phylum Chordata; class Aves; order Passeriformes; family Pycnonotidae; genus Nicator; species Nicator chloris. The sequence continues at coordinate 35,198 of WAAE01001754.1, read as the reverse complement.
ACCCCTGTGATTTTTGCTGTCTCCCGAGTGAGGATGAGGAGCACCTTGTTCTGGGGAAGCGTTACCCTTTGTTCTCCTGTCCTAAAACGGTGGGTAAGATCAGCCCAACACTCCTCTCCAGAGCAAGCACACCCCAGTCCTCCTCCCCAATCCAAGCCCTCGATCCTGCCCTGGTGCCACATACCGCTGCAGCCAAGGCAAGGCAATACTGTGCCAGGACCAGTCCAGGTCCAAGAGCCTGGACACGGAGGCGGCTGGGACAGCAGGGAAGGGGACAGAGTGGCGACTGTGACAAAACTCGCTCCCGGGTGGCACCTTCAGCATCTGTGGGGGCGAAGTTTTGGAGTTTTGTGTGGGTTTAAGGTGTTAGTACAGTTCCTGTGGGAGAATCAAGGCGCTGCTGGGCTTGTTTTGGGGCAAGGACTTGGGCTTTGGAGAACACGGGGACAGGTCCCCTTGCACAGCCGCTCCTGGGGTTTCGTGCCCAGGGGCCGTTCGGGACGGGGACACAGACAGAAACGGCGAATGGGCATGGCCTCAGCTCCTGTGGAACTACAACTCCCGGCAGGCCCCGCGCATGCGCCGCTACGGGACGAAAGCGGGCGGGGCTAGGGCTGTGTGCCCCGCCCCCGTTGCGCCGACCACCATTTTGTCACCGACTTTCACCCGTCGCCCGACGGGCCTTTTTTTTTTCTTAAAGGAGAAGCGGTAGCCAAAAGCAGCCCGGCCGCCAGGCGCCGCCCGTACCACAGGCGGCGCGGCAGCCCCGCGGCACGAGGCGGCCGCGTGAGGCGGGGCGGTGAACGGCTTCCTCCGCCAGGCCTCGCCCGAAGGGCAGAGGGGCCTGGGGGCAGGCGGAGGGGCGCAGGCAGCGGCGGCGGTAGGGAGCCCGGCNGAGCGCAGCGGCCGCGGCAGCGCCTGCGCGAGAGGCGGTGCGAGTCCGGGGCGCGCGCGGGAGCAGCGCGCTGATTGGCCACTCGGCGGTGGGGGGGCGGGCCCCGCCCCAGCCGGGCCGCCCATTGGCCAGGCGGCGCGCGAGCGACGGGGAAAGGCGTGAGCGCGGCGGGCGGGGGGACTCGGGCCTGGGAGGCAGGGCCGTTCCCCGTGTCCCGCCGCGGATTTGTGGTCGCGCACAGGAGGCGGGGCGCAGGGGCCCTGCGTGAAGGCGGGCGGCGAGCGCTGATTGGCCGCGGGCGGTGGAGGCGGGCGTGCCCTGCCGAGGGTGGAGCGCGGTCGTCCCGGCCCCGCCGCTGCCGTCGCCCCGATGCCGGCGGGCACCGAGCAGCCAGGGGCCGCCGCCGCCGAGCCGCCG
>WAAE01001754.1:0-33834 GCA_013400495.1 Nicator chloris | reverse complement strand
CGCCCGCGGCCAGGAAGGCCCCCCGGGCCGGGTGAGTCCCTGCAGCGCCGGGCCCCGCCCGCGCCTTCCGCGGGTCGCGGCCGCGGCGGGGGGCTGCGGGCGGCTTCTGCCCGACTCGCGTCAACGGGCCCAGGCTCTGGGGCCGCCTACGGCCGTGGGGTGCCCCTCGCTGCCGCCTCTTTGTTCCGGCCGGGCTGGGCCGGCACCGCCGGTCCCTTCCCAGGAAGGGCCGTGTCCCGGGAATCGTCGGCTGCGCAGCGCCCTCAGGCAGCGGCCACTGTCCTGGTGCCCCGCGGCGCCAGCGCGGTCTGGCCCCGTCTGCCAGAGGTCTGGTTGAGGGAGGCGGTGGGATCTACGTTCCTGGGAGGAGATGCTGCATTCCCTGCACCTTCGATCCTGGGCAGGACACCGGAGCCTTTGGAAGTGCAGCTGCTCTGCCCTCTTCTAAGCACAAAATCCCCCTGGATCGCTCATAACTGTCCAGGGCATGGCTGAGCCTTTTCTGCTGGATATTCCTGTAGTTCCCCTGTGGCTGAAACAGTCCACCTTGGTGTGAGGGGTTGAAAACAATGATCTCATAGATAGGCACCGGGACTTTGAGGAACGGGGGCTCATCTCCATGTCATTCAGTTCCTTGTTGCTGCCCCCATCCCACAGAGTCTGGCTCTTACACTTGCTTTTGTATTTTTTCAGGTGTGCAGATAAAGTCGCTGGTAAAGGTAAGAGCTGAATTACTCACTCCTGGTGTTGTGTTCCATATAGAAAGTCTGGGCTGTCTCATGGGTTAGCCCAATCCTCCTTTTGGATCTTCCTTTTAGAGAATGTTTTAGTGCTGGGTGATGTGCAGTTTCTTTCCAAATCTCTCTCAAGACTGTGGAACTGTGATAAGCTGCTGTTGCTGCTGTTGGCATGTGCCCAACCTGCAAAATCTTACTCTCCCAAAAAGCACTCGAGCTTTCCATGGCTGTTGGAGCTTGAGGCTGGGCTGCTCCATTGGTTGACAACTCTTGTTGCACAGCAGTCCCAAGTAGTTGGGTTCACTTCTGTTCTATGCTCAGAAATATAGGTGTAGATCCTCGAGAGACCTGGGAAAGTTGTGTGGAAATCAGAGTCTTCAGAAATGCACAATAGTTCCTTTCTAGCTTTAGTGGATTATGGATTTTTTCAGGCTGATGTCTTCAGGGGTGGAAGAGAAAAATTATTCAGAACTGGGGGCATGAGTAGGGTCTGAACACAAAAGCCCCAGCTGTGGGGATCTGCAACCTGGAGCAGAACTTTTGTTTTCCAGTGCACACTGTGAACTTTCTGCACCTATTTAACATTTTTTTGTTTAAAAAAAGAACCCAAAAAAACCCCAAAAAGCAAAAAAAAGAGGTCTTTGCTCCTTACCTGGTGATGGCTTCTGAAACAGGTCCAAGTAAAGGGCTTTGCATAGTGTTGTTTTTGATCTGGAACCAGAGAATTGTGGCAGAATCAAGCACTGAGGAAAGGAGATCACACATCTGTGCAGATGAATTCCCGTTTCTGCTGGAGCTGTCTGGGTTTGCCAGCAGTTGTGTCTCTGAGGCTGCTGTTACTCTCGTGTTTTGGTAACTCTTTAGCTTTCCTCCTACAAGTCTTTATTCCATTTGGGTGTGGAAATCCATCACAGTTCCAGCTGGCAAGGTGTGTTTTTACAGACTGAAGCAGAATAAACCGCTGTGTGTTGAGCTCAGATCTTGCTTGTGTGTATTTACCCCTCACTGTGTAAAGGGTGGGCAGCGTAATGTCAGAGTTTCAGCCTTTTACGTCAAAGCACAGTTGCTGAAGTGTTTAAAAAGTTCAGCTTCATATGTGTATAGAGTTAGGACTTTAATGGTCATGCTTGGTTTTTTGGTTTAAGGAGAAATATTTGTTGGTAGTGGTAGAAAACAGGCAGAATATTCACATTTTTACCCCAGGAAGTGAAAGTTGTTAGACTGAAATTCCCAGGTTTGGGGGCTCTCTACACTTGAGAGAGAAAGGCCATTTTAGCCTTTAACTTGGGCTCTGAGAGTTTCAGCTGTGCTTGAAGGTGAGAGTGGAAAAAGTGTTCGTTAAACTTCTGGGGCTCTTTTGTTTCCTGATTAGATTTGCAGCCAAAATGATGGTAGGAATAGTTGCGTGGAAATTGGCACTGGGAAGTGCTGACTTCTGTTGGACCAGAGGAAATCTGTGCTGTGGGGAGGGCAGGGGTTGTTTGTTTCTGATTTGTTTTTTAGTCTACAGAACCACAGAAGTGAGGAAGCTGCACTGCTGTGTCTTGGCTGCATGCTGGATGGAGCCCTGGTGCACCTTTTGCTGGTTGGAGAGGACCTGGAAACAGGCTGAGGAGTGTCTTCCTTGGACAGACTGTGCAGGAGCAGGAGAGGGGCTTCTCCTTCCTCCTCCTGTTGGGCTTTAGCAGAAGTTTTTGAAGGGAGCCAGTGTAAGCAAGCAGCAACTTTCCTTGGACAACAGGGTTTTTGGTAGCCAGGAGTCCCCTGTGAGCCTGGAAGGCACAATCCCATTTGTCCTTCCACTCTGGATGGAGCTGGGATAAGGTGCTGAGTGGTTCTGGTGAAGGCTTGGAATTCTGTGCTAGTGTTCCTGATACTGATTTTTTTTTTTTGTTTGCATTGCAGTATTAGCCTTTACTGTCAGCTGCTAAATTCAGTTTGGACTATTCCCTGAGACAGCCATGGTACAGAGCCATGGGATCAGGCTTCTCCAACATCCCCTTGGGAGTTCTGGCTGTGCAGGTCTGACAAGGAGTTTAGAGGGAGATGAAAGGCGAAGATGCGTGTGTTGTATCACAGCCTGAGTGTGACTGTCACCACAGTGGCATGCATGGGGCCAGCTGCGGTGTCAGCCTGTGTTCCCTGGCTATTCCCTGTCGCCTGCTTAGTCATGCAGTTGCAGGATTTCCCAGCGTGTGCCTGTAGGAATATTGGCTGCATAAGCAGAACATTTAATCTCAGCTTACAAATGAATTTCTGTAGCTACAGTCGCTGTGTAGTAGAATTCATGTCTGGCTTCCCACAGTGCTCTGTATCCTTGTGGGAATAATTTTCATTTTAGTCAGGAGAGTCACCTCCCTGGAAGCCAGTTCTCAAATCCAGGGGTTTTGCTTAGAAAACAGCCAGGTTTGGCAGATTTAAAAAAAGATGGAAAACTTTGAGACTTGGGTAGTACCAAATGGGCTTGTACAGAGAGGACTCACATAATACCTAAGTGTTTTATTTTTAATGCTTCATGCTCCTTTTGGGAGAGACTGCTTTCCCTTAAGGCTTTGTCAGTGTTTGGAGAGAGAAATGTCATTACTTAAAACCAAACCTTATAAAAGTGCACTGAATTTAAATAGCTCAGACTGCCCAAACTCTCCAAGGATTTTCCTGTGTCCCATCTGTACAGTTCCACAGTGCTCTGGTGGGGAAGAGCCCTTTGGATGGAGCTTTGCACTTGGATATTTTTCCTGAGTTTCATTTTTGTCCGTGCCATTATAAAACCGGTGTTTGGTGCCTTATCTATTGTGTGGTTACTGCCTTACATTTCAGAGATGTGCATATGTTGTGGTGCATTTATTTTTATAACAGCTTTTTAGCTTAGCAATAGTTAATAGTTTATTTTTCTTTCACTTAATTGCACACGTGTATTTTCTGAAATTGTCTGCAGGGTCAGTTAGAAGTTTCCACATGCCTTATAAATCAAAGTTCAACTATGTTGGAAAGCAGAGCAGTGCCCAGAGTCTTGTCTTTTGGTTGTCTAAATAAAGCCACAATTTCACTGCAAATGTCCTTCCAGGTGTCCTTTTCTTGTCCCTTCTCCCGGGGACTGGTGTTTACTTAAAATTTTTAAGCTATTTTTTGTGAAGGAAAAAGAGACAAAAATTTATTCCAAATCCAGAACTTCCCATATTTTGGGTAAGGCCTTGGTGATTGCTGATTCCAGCTGTTCCTGCAGCTGAACACTTGACAGACAGAAGTTTCCTGGTGCAGCCCTGACCCTTGGATAGGGACTAGGGACCATGTTAGGAGGGTCTAGAATTAGAAAGTTTTTCAGCTCGTAGGTCTGTATCACTGTGAGTTCTGTGGCAAAGTAAATACTTGATACATCTCCTAAGGAGGGTTGAGAGGTACTTGGGTATTCTCAGCATGTAAAAATGCCCTGAATCTGTTAGACAGCCGTGCTGAAGCAGAGGAAGTAGGAAGGAGAAATCCTGGGAGAAGGCTTATCAAACACCTTCACTTTCGAGGGAGGAAGCAGAGCTGCTGGGTGAGGAGTGTGTTCTGAGGCAGGTCTGCTTCAGCTCTGTGAGCCTGATTCTTAAAATGGTAAGTAATCAGCTGAATGCCCGATCTTCCAAGAGAATACAGCTCTTCCAGAGCAGCAGTGTGTGCTATCCCTGGCAACACAGTAGTGGTTGAGGGGCGAATTTCTAGAGGATGGTTTCAAGTGTCTTTGGGTTTGATTTAGCATTCAAAAACCTGAGGTGTTCACCATGAGGACTGAAAATATGCAGCAGTCACCTTGAGATCTGCTAAAGAAAGCCAAGAAGGTACAGTTCATACTCTGATGGTGAGGTTTATATATGCAAAACAGCAGCTTGATGGTTTACAACACTGTGTGGTGCCTCACATCCAGGGTTCCAGTCAGGCTTTTCCAGCCAAATGTTGCTTATTCCCACCCTGTTAATCAAGGATCAGACAGCGAGTAATGCAAAGCAAACTAAATACTAGAAGAAAAAAGATCATTCAGTTCAGAGGGCTTGATGCAAAACTGGAGATTGCATTCCTCATCCCTGTAAGTCTCCAAGACCAGGTTGGACAGGGCTTGGAGCAACCTGAACTAGTGGAAGGTGTTGCTGCCTGTGGCAGGGGTTGGAATGAGATGAGATTTAAGGTCCCTTTCAACCCAAACCATTCTGTGATCATCTGTAATGTTTCAAAAAACGTTGAGTTCATGAAGGCCCACTGTCACAGCAAGCACCAAAAAGTGAAATCAAATGAACTGTACTTGGGAATTTTAGTTTTTAAGGGATTAACTTGCTCACAAGACATTTCAGCCAGTTCTGTTATCTTGCCAAAGCATGTTTGGAGACCAGCCATGAGCCAAAAGGAAACCACCTCTACAAGCTGTAAATAAGTGTGGGGACCTCAGGCTAACAGTATTTGTGATGCTTTTTGCTCTAGCACAGCACCAGAAGCATCCAGCTCAGATCCCTCAGGGGTCTTGCCAGGTGAACAATTCCAATGAAGTAAATGTTTGGTGGATTCTCTAAACATGACTTTTCACATGGCCCAACTTTAAAGCTGGCCTTTTGTTGTGCTTAGAGCCAGCAAATCATCATCTTAGAAGCCTTTATCCAAGGGAAATATAAGCTGCTTTTAAATATTAGTGTCTTTCCTTAGAGGGAATGTGAGGAGAGTTTTAAGGGAGGGTTTGCTGAGGTGAGGGCCTGGGGAGTGAGTGTCCTGGCTCAGCAGAGACGGCTGAGCAGGTTCCCACAGCAGGCAGGGGCTGCTGTGATTTAATGACAGAATTTAGGCATTTTGTGCTATGATGAAAGAGACTGCAATGGCTGTTTCAGCTCCCAAAGAAGAGAAGGAAGAGGAGGAAGCGTCCAGCGTGCTCAGCCATGGCTCTCCTGTGGGCACGGACCGGTCCAGCCGGAGCTGGCGCAGCAGCCGGATGGCGGCCGCTGCTCGCCAGCGCGACTCCGAGAATTCCCGCCCCTCCAGATCTAAGGCGAGCTCCCTGCAGCTCATCTGCAAGTCGGAGCCCAATGCCGACCAGCTGGAGTACGGTACGTGGAATGGAAGGCCTCGAGATGGTCAGGGAGCTGGCTGTGGGTATCACTCTGGGCGTGTGGCTGGTGCTGGCATGGTGCTGCTTGTCACGGGTACCTTCTGCCACCAGCACTCCCGGCTCTGAATGTCGACGGAGGTACCGTGAGACAGATGAGCTCACTGCAGCGAACACACTTTGAAACCTAATGGTGACTTTTCCTTTCAGTGGTCACAGAAGAGCATCAGCCTCCAGATGGAGTCAGGTAGGACATGTTATTTTGTGGTGTTTCTTCCTATTTGGTGTCTCAAGGTGGACCTGAGTTGCTGGAAAATAAATGCTGCGTGAAATGTTCTGTGGGACCGACAGTAGCTCTGTCTCCTTTGGCTCCTCTCCTTTGCAGTTCCAGTGTGCACATATGTCAGGAGATATTGTGGAGAAATGAGTAGTAAGATTTAAACTGAGCATTTCACCTGATAGCTTTGTTGCTGTGGGTGGGTGGGTTCAGGAGAGGACACAGCTCTGCCTGGCCTGTTTTGGTTGTCACTGTGCTCCTTGGTCAGTGCAAGCTGTTACCTTTCACCAGTCATGCTGGATGAGAAGGTGCTGTGTAATAGTGTCCTTCCCATGCTGGGGGATGGTGCACAGATATTCTTGTAGTAGTGGCCAAGCTGTTGCTGCCAAAGTCCTCTCTTCTCCCAGCAGCGATGATGACGAGGAGATGCTCATCAGTGAGGAAGAAGTTCCCTTCAAAGATGATCCCAGAGATGAGACCTACAAGCCCCACCTAGAGAAGTATATTGGATTATATACTTACTGGGGGTTTAGATCAAAAAAATGTGGGCATGTTACCTGAATTAGCTTAATATGCCCAAAAGCACCTGTGATAGTTGATCTGGAGGAAGGATTCTAAACATTGCCTGCATTGGTCAGAACTGTTCTTCTCTCAGGGTTTGAAGCCTTTAGAGCCTTGCTGGCTGCTGGGTGCTTCCCTAAAGCCTGGTTCATACTTCTGCTTGAAAGACTTGAAGAATAGACCTGAACTTGGGTCCAGATTTGTTTAAATCTCTGTAAAAAGCAGGTAGTGGGAGGAGTATTGGAGTAATGTGTTGTATTTGTGTCTTTGTAGGGAAGCACCAAAGCAAAGGAGAAAAGCTAGCAAGGGGAGAGAGGAAAAAGAAAGGCAGAAAGAGATTAAGGTGGAAGTGAAAGAAGAGAATGAGTTTCAGGAGGATGAAGAACCACCAAGGAAGTGAGTAAACTCTGCAGTTACACATGCCAGTGTGTGCTGTGTGTTTTGCATTCTTGCTGGTGTACAACAGTGTTTAATTGTTGTTGGTTCCCCCCATCCCCCTCCTCCTTCTCCTCCTCTGGGCCTGAGAGCTGATGGGGCAGCACTGTTTATCCTGTGCCCTCACATCTTGCATATGTTCAGCCACAAAAAAAAATCAGGGTTTAGCTTAAGTGGAGGGGTTTTTCATCATCCTGTGGTTAGTCAGCCTCCCTGGGTGTGACCAGACAATGGGAAATTCTTCAGGGTGTCCTTACAATGGGTTCGTTGTGATGCCTCAAGTGGATTCTGAAAGCCAGTGGGAGAGGGCAGCATTCCTGCTGTGTGCTGGTGACAGACACTGGGATATCTTGTCACTGGAATACCTTGCGTGTGTGGTAAGTGTCATTTTTGTACAGTTAGGACTTTACCAGAGCTCAGGAAAATCAGCTGTTTTCCCCTTGCTTTCGAGAAGTAAAACAATGAACTTTCGCCACCCAGACAGTCGCCAGTGGCCCGACACCTTCGGGTGTGCTGTCACTGGAACTCATGGCTGAAGCATTCCTCCTGGAAACAGAGGGAGATTGGTTTATGTGGCTGTGTCAAAGCCATTCTTTGGGGTAACGTGAGGGGGGAAAAAGAAAAAGGAGCTGTTTTTGTACCTCAGCTCCTCTCTGAGTGGTTGGAACAGCCCGGGCTCCCTCTGCTGACGCGCTGCACATTGGTAGTGTAATTTCTCTTGCTGTTCCTGAGCTGCTGCTGATTCACAGTGAGGAGGAGTGAGGAGGCTGATATTTTGAGAACATTTTTGTCTGTTGGAGACTGCTTTCTGAGGCTTGAGGTTTTGTTGTGTGAATCAGACACTACTTTTTGTGCGTAATAAAACCTGTGGCTCTTCTGAGGGCTTGGCTTGAATGCTGAGTGTGTGTTCAGCGTGTTCCTGGCTTGCCATCAATACAGATGTCTCAGTAGAGTGTAGAAAATACTTCCATCAATCTGCTCCAAGTGTCTCTCCAGCAATGGGATTAGGCAGTCAGAGCTGGGCAGAGCTGTGGCTTAGAAGGCTGAAGTTTACATGGGAGCACAGGTCTGTGCAGACAGAGCCTAGATTTTTGTCTTGACAAGTACAGAAACTGCTGTGGCTAATTCAGAGGCCTGTAAAATAGCTGCTGGATCATTAATCCCATTCTTCCTGATCAGGCAGGTGGTTCCCATGGTGTGGAATGTTCCCCAAAAGAGCAGAGGAAATAGGGTGCACTGTCGGTTCTAGACTGTGTTGGCAAAATTACATGTTTATGAGAAATGCATTAGGAAATGGGAAGTACTGAGAGAGCAAACCATGTGAAGCGCTTTTTTTTCTGGAATTCTCTGCTCTCTGAATCTGTCTCCTAACTTGCACTCAGTTTTTTTTCTAGGCCATGCAGTTAATGAGGCAAACAGCATACACTTCAAAGTCTCTGCCCACTGCTAATGTAAAGAAGCTTCTCTTAGTTCTGTTTTTGTATCCCTGTTACAGGAGGGGAAGGAGGAGAAAGGATGACAAGAGCCCAAGGCTGCCCAAGAGAAGGTATGTGATTCTCTCAACCCAGTTCTGTTCTGCAGACTTGCTTCCCTTATGTCCTACATGCAGACAAGGATTGTCCCAAAGCCATTTCTCTGCCTTAAAGGGAATAAAAAACAGAAATAGCAGCATGCCTTGTCTTCCCTCTTTTCCACCCCCCTATAGGTGTGGCTTTGATTTCTTCCAAGTGAACCAGCACCCTCCCCACTTCTCAGTTGATGCCTCCTGTGGCATTGCCCAGCAATAAGGTTCTGGGAATTCTGGAAATTTCCCAGCTCTAGGGAGAGCCCTCAAGTACTGGGAGGAGAGAAGGTGGCTCTTGGACAGCAGCTCTGTCACAGCCCTGGCAGGGTTTTTGGAGCAATAGTGCTTTGCTGTGTTTGCAGTTGTTATTTGTGGCATGAGACGCATCACCCCTCACAGACACAGAATTGTGATTCTAAATAGAGTATATATAGAATCACCTGATCATAGAAGCAGCCAAACACTCTTCCCCTCTCCTTGCTGATTTCCCAGGAAAAAGCCTCCGATCCAGTATGTCCGCTGTGAGATGGAGGGCTGTGGCACGGTCCTGGCTCACCCACGGTACCTGCAGGTTGGTGGAGGTGTTCACTTCCTCTGTGGCATGTGGGAGGGCAGGGAAGGGGTGCTTGGAACAGGCAGCTAATTCTCCACTGGCACTCACACCCCTTCCTGATGCTGTCGTTTTGGGAGACTTCATTGTGGCCAGTTGTAGCCGTGTGTTTTGAGTGTCAGGTTGCTGGATGTCCATGTGTGTTTTATTTTCCAGTAGAGATCTAAACTTGAGTGAACCTCAGCAGTTCACTCAGCCATGAACAGTCTTCAGACTTACACTCTTTCTTTCCAGCATCACATAAAATATCAGCACTTACTGAAAAAAAAATACGTGTGTCCTCACCCCTCCTGTGGTCGGCTCTTCAGGCTCCAGAAGCAGCTCCTGCGGCATGCCAAACATCACACAGGTACTGGGGGGTGGGAAATAGATACAAACTCCACTTCAGGTCAGTGAACAGACAGGGGGAAAATGGAAAAGCCTCTGGGACTTCTGGGGAGAGTAAAGCCAAATTAGGTGGCATAGATTTGCAGCAGCAGGGTATTACTGTCTTCTGGATTACCATCTTTTAAATAAATGGAAGAAATAGACTATAGAGGTTTTAATTCTCCTTCTGGCAAGCATCGTTCAGGGGCTCTGTAGAGGAATAAACCTCTACAGGTAAAGTCTGATTTATCCCAATTTGCCAGTCTTTCAGTGTTGATTAGAGTGGATAATTAGCTCTTAGGAGAGTCTTAATCATGCCTCGCCTCTCCAGATCAGCAGCTGTGGTGTGCTGTGGGACACCTCCTCCTCCCAGAACTTGTAGTTCTGCTCCTTTTTGGGCAGCTTTACCTGCACCACCTGAGAGATGGGAAAGGGAGCAGGTCTGTGGGAGAGCAATGCTGCAACTGCTGTTTTTCAGATCAAAGGGATTACATCTGTGAGTACTGTGCTCGGGCCTTCAAGAGTTCCCACAACTTGGCAGTGCACCGGATGATCCACACGGGCGAGAAACCTTTGCAGTGAGTATCTCTGCCTGTGCCTAGCCCTCCTGCTCTGAGGGACCCCCAAAACACCCATTTCAGAGCAGCTCTGAAGTCAGGGCTGGAGCCTGTTCCTGGTGTCCCTTACTCTCTTTGAACACTCATTTGTGTCACCTGCTCCTTGGGGCAGTGTCTTGGTGTGGATCTGGGGTATGTAAGCCCTCAGTAAATAAAATCAGAGCTGGAGCTGCAGTGATATTAGCAAGCCCCTGCTGTTTTCCTGGGCTGCCAGCTTGCTGCTACTGTCCCTATGAGCGTGTGTGGTGTCCCTTTGTTGTGACCTCCTTGTCCCGTCCCAGGTGTGAGATCTGCGGATTCACCTGCCGGCAGAAGGCTTCACTCAACTGGCACATGAAGAAGCACGATGCAGACTCCTTCTACCAATTCTCCTGCAATATTTGTGGCAAGAAATTCGAGAAGAAGGACAGTGTCGTTGCCCACAAAGCCAAGAGTCACCCTGAAGTGCTCATTGCTGAAGCACTGGCTGCCAACGCGGGTGCCCTGATCACCAGCACCGATATCCTGGGCACTAATCCCGAGGCCATTGTGCCACCCACAGATGGCCAGGGCCTCCCGCTGCTCCCTGACCCCCTGGGCAGTGCTTCCCCAGCAGATTGCCTGCTGCTGAGCCCAGAGGGGATGCCAAAGCCCTACTGTGGTGGGGCAGAGCGTGTGAGCCTGGTGGCTGACGGCAAGCTCTTTGTGGGCAGCGGCAGCAGCGTGAACCCAGAGGGGCTGGTCATGAACACAGAGATGCTGGGAGCCAGCACGGAGGTGCTCATTGAAGATTCAGACTCCACTGGACCCTAGTGGCAGGGGAGCACCTGGGTGCTGGGACAGCTGGGACTCTGTATTTAAAAGGAAAAGGAAAAACAAAAAAAGGAGGAGGCACTTACTGAAAGAGAGGAAAGTTAAACAAAACTTACAATACTAGTAAATAACTGAAGGGTTTGCTCCCCTCCAGCAGGGATCACAGCACATCCTTTTTCTCCCAACCACTTCTCTCTCTCCCACGGCCCCTTTGTGGAAAGGGGCACGTGCTGCCATTGCCGGAGCAAGTTGGATTGAGTGGTGGATTTCTCGAAGGGAGGGGGCACTGCTGAAACCCTTTGCTCTGCTGAAACCCTTACCCAAAGCAGTTGCCTTTCTGGCTCCTTGGCGTGGCCCCACTGGCAAATTAAAAAGCGTTGGACATGCTCTGGAGAAGTTCCTTAGGACTCCCTCTGCCCCTGGTCCCGACTTCTATGCATCACTGCACTCTGGTCCTTTCAGTCTCCTCCTTCCTTGCCGGGGTTGGGAGTTTGGCACCTTAGCCACTCGGCAGCGTGAGCTGTGAAGCAGCAGTGCACGTCCACCTCCAACCGTGCTCCCCTGCTCCAGCCCTGACAGGAAGTGGAGGGAGGGAACGCCCTGGCTCATAGATCATGTTTGCTTGGAGAGGCCCGGGGGCTGCAGGAGCTCTGCGTGGGAGAGGCAAGGAGGAGTATCCCAGTTTGACGACAGTAATTTGCACTTTGAACATGCTTCATTTTTGTGTTGTGGTAACAAGATTCCTTATTTATTGTTTAAAAAAGGGTCGGTATTTTTTAGTTTTGTTCTTAGGGGGCAGGGGTGGAAGGGGTTCAGGCTGTTTCTCAGTAGGCTCCGGTGCAGGGAGCTCTAGTGCCATCGTGCCAGCAGCTGGGAGAGCCGAGGTGAAGGCAGCACTCTGGAGTCAGATGTGTCTCACAGCTTTTCCAGAGTAGAGGGAGAGCCCCTGGAGAAGAGCCTGTGGGCAGTGGGGGTTTCTGCAGCAGCATTTTAGCAGGAGGATGAGGTGAGTGATGGGCTGTCTCTCCCTCCCTCCCAGCTCCGGGTGAGCTCCTTGCATTAAATGCCTGATTTGCCTCCAGCCTTTTGGGGAAGGATGGTGTTAGCCAGGAACTTGTTCTTGTGACTCAGGACAGCAGTAAGCTGCTTGCTCCTGGGCAATGTGGTGCTCCTCATGCGACTCTGCCTCTCCTTTCCAGGTCTAGACAAAGACACAGTTAGCAGGGACAGGATATGGTTTTCTCAGGCTTGTTTATCCAAGGCGATACGTTGATGTGGGACTAAGGGGCTGTCTGCTTTTCTCCCTGCCCTCATTTTGGGGGAGGGATTGTGTAGCTGTGTTCTAAAAGCTTCTCTTTTCTGCACAGACACCCCAGCTTTCCCTGAAACGTGATGGGTTGGGTGTTGCCTGGTAGTGTGGTTAGGGCAGCTTTGAGCTCTTGGAAAAGATGTATCTGCTATGGAGACTTGGATTTTTTTTGCTCTTCTCTGAAACTTTGTGTGAAGATTCAGTGGCCTTGAATTCGTAGCAGTTTTGGAAGAGGTGAAGAATAACCTGGTTTTTTGTTTGTTTGCTTGTTTTTGGTTGGGTTTCTGGGGTTGGGAGCAGAGCTGAAGTATCTTGTCTGAGCACAAGGTCAGCTGAGTTGGTCTGTAGCACACAGCAGCTTGTTGAAATCGGGTACCTGGGATCTAGAAAACCGCAATAAAATGTGGAATTTAATTGGATTAACAGGAAACTGACTCTGAACACCCACTCTGTCCCCTGTGATGCCTGGAAATCCAGCTGTGGCCCAAATATGCTGTCTTTTCTCAGGCTGTTTGTCCTGGTTTGCCCCCTCCCTTCCTCCTTACTCCCTTACACTGATACCTTTGTCAGAGCAAGTTGAAGCACTTCCTGGTGTTGGGGCCGATCCAGGCTGAGCAGTTAGGTGTCCTGTGCCCTGGGTGTGCGCATCCCACATCCTCATGCTGTGGCAGCAGCCTGGCTCACATGAGGGCCCAGCACACCTGCTGGCAGGTCCATGGCGGAATGGTGTTAAACTAAACCAGTTCCTTCAGCTGAGATGATCCAGTGTCTTGGATTGCTTTACTGTGGTTTCCATCAGGAAACTTTCTGGCTGGCAGCTGGTCCCCTCCCCTTGCAGGCTAGGCTAGTGTGCTGTGCACACTGAGGCCACCAGTTCAGCCCAACTCGGATGGTTTCACCCCTGGGCAGTGTGGGGTTTCTCTGTGGGGACACGTGGTGGCCCTTGGGGCAGGTTGGCTGTGTTCTTCTGACGTGCTGCTGGAGCTGCGTTTTTGCCGACCCCTGTGCCTGTTGGAGGTGTGGGGTGGGTAGAGCCTCACTCAGAACACTAAAGGAGAGCTCGGGGGTTTGTTGGTCGAGGGATGGCACTAAAATGGCTTTGGGCCAAGGGCTTGCTCACCTCTGGTGACTCAGCACTTGGCACCGGGCTGGGAGAGGCTTTCTTGTCCCATGTCCGCCTCAGTGGAGCAGGGTTTGCCCCTGGCTGCACTTCTGGGATGCAAAATCAAACATTTCCTTTGCTTCCCGGCCTGGATATCTCTGATCCCTGCTGCTCCCCGCCTTGTCCTTCCATGACACCCCTAGTAGCTCTCCCTTTTCTTTTTCTGGCCGTGGCCAGGTGCCTGTCTGTCCGTTAACCACAGCCTGCTCACCCCTGATGCAGGAGAGATGTGTAGCTCCCTTCCCATGCCCCTCTAACGCTCTAAAACTGACACATCCTCCTCCCCTCGATGTCTCTCCTTCACTCGCATGCAGTTTGCTTCAATAAATTATTGTAGTAGTTTGCAATAAACTTTTTTGTATTTTTTTCCCCTGTATTTATTTTTTTTTCTCCTCCCAGGGAGGGATTGGAGGGGGCACAAGGCCCTTTGGCACAGGCAGCACTTTGGGGGCCCTGGGCCACCGGGCTGGGGTTGGGGGCTGCTGTGGCCAGGGGCTCCCCAAGCTCAGCAGCTTCTGCAGTACCCACGGGGTGACAAGGAGGCTGCTGGGCATATGGGGACTCCCTAGCCCTGAGACCCCCAGCCAGGCACACTGTCGTATTTATGGGAAGCTGCTTTTCAGTTCCTGGGGTTTTTTTCACTCTTGATCTGGGTAATGCATAATCAAAATAAACAGACTGAGGAAAAACCAACCCAACCCAAAGGGCTGTTTCTGTCTTTGTGTGTGCAGCTCACCTGTGGGGTGGCTGGTGTTGTCCTGGGGTGGCTGAGATATCTTTCCCTCTCTGCAGCCCCTCTTTAGGACAGGACCCCTCTGAGACAGGGGGGTTAGAAGCATCTGGCACAGATCCTTCTTCTGGGGTTTGGCTTGGGGCTGCTGCGGGATCTCCAGCCTGGGGGCTGCCCTCAAGCATTGCTTGGCTCTGCTCAGGCTCCAGCTGCCTGCCCGGGCTGAGGTGTGGAGCAATGTCCGGGGTTTGCTCACCTCTTCCCGGCAGTGGTTTCCCTGATCTGGAATGAGCCGAGGTATTACCATGCTGCTAATCTCACTGTGTGGCTGGGAGGGAGGAGTGGGTCAGCCGGGGCTGGGAGCCTGTTGCTGCCGGGCCAGGCAGTTCTGGGCAAGGCGCTTGGAGTTGCGATGCATGGGAGAATTAGGGAAATAATCTGTCGCTGTTGATCCCAGAGGCGGGAATTTGCAGGGTGGTGCCAGGCCTCAGGCATGGAAGAGGGGGAGAACCAGGCCAGCGGATGTGTGAGCGGAGCTCCCGGCTGGAATGCACCAGCTCAGCAAGGGATTGTCCTCGCTGGGCCGGGCGGGTGCTGCGCG
Organism: Nicator chloris; assembly: GCA_013400495.1. NCBI lineage: Eukaryota > Metazoa > Chordata > Aves > Passeriformes > Pycnonotidae > Nicator > Nicator chloris. The sequence continues at coordinate 19,008 of WAAE01001754.1, read as the reverse complement.
TGGAGCCTGGTGGCTGTGATAGCTGCCCAGACCATGGCGGCTGCAGACAGCCCCTTCACTGCCCTCCGGCACGACCTCTGCAGCCGTGGCATCCGCCTGGCCGGCAAGATGCGTGCAGATGTCATTAACCTCCTGGATGCCTATGTGAGTTTGCCCTGCTCCTCCTAGCTGCCGCGGGGCTGGGAGCACTGGTGGGATCTGGGGTGTGAGGACTCTGACCCATGGCAGGGATGGGGCATGGAGTCCTGCTGGATCTGGGCCTGCTGACACCTGGGCAAGACTACGGCAGTTTGCACTGCCCAAACACCTGCAGGGCTCAGGGCTGGGGATCCCTCCACGTTTGTCCTGCCTCCGCTGATCCCCAGCGGGTCTCACCCTGCAGGTGGAGCAGCAGGGCTTGGATGCCTCGTCCAGTGTGGCGGCAGTGGAGGGGGTGCCACTGGCGGCGGTGGAGCGCTGGGACGAGCAGACGGGCACCCAGCGGCTGCTGGAGAACCTGGCGGCCTACCGGGCCTTCCGTGCCCTGCTGGCCCAGATGCTGGAGGAGCAGCAGGAACAGCTCGGTGAGGCCGACATGGGCCTGGGCCGGGCACTAGCGGCTGTCCTGCTGCAGGTCTCGGCCTTTACCTACCACCTCGAGGAGCTGCTCCGGCTGGAGAGCTGTGGGATCCCCGGCGAGGAGGGGGACGGGACGCCACCCCCGCCGTGCCTCAGCCTCTTCGAGCAGAAGCTGCGGGGCCTGGGTGTGCTGCGGGAGCTGGCCCAGTGGGCTGTGAGGTCCATGAGGGACCTGCGGCAGCTCGCCAAGCCCGGCCTGCCCACCGGCGCAGCCCCTGGCTTAGCCGAGAGCCCCTGAAGGCAAGCACAGGGTGGGGCGCCTTGAGTGCCGCTGGGGCTCTTTGCCCACCCTCTCAGAGGGCAACTGAGAGTGGAGGAGGGGATGTGGAGGGGAGGGACCATGCCATTAATTCCCGTGCTTTTAGTGCTGCTGTGCCTCGGGAAACTGAGGCACGGGCTGCAGTCTACCCTGGGAGCAGGGATCCTCAGGGGTCCTTGGGCTCTTCCTGCTGGGCAGTTGAATTTTCCCCCAGGAAGCAGCTTTGCTGCTCGCCCCAGGGCCTAGAGGCCATGACCAGCGGCACTGCCCTTGTCTTTAGAATTTGGACGCTGTCTATGGCAGGCAGACACTGCCTTGGGGCTCTTGTAGATGCAGGGCAGGAGTGAAGGGACAGAAAAGCATCACCTGGTGAAAGGAGTCTTGGGGCCTGCCCGCCACCTGCAAGGCACAAGACTTGGCCCCCTGCACGTGGACTCTCCTTCTGCCCAGCTTGGTTGGCTGCTCATTGAATTTCTGCTCTAACTGCTTCGGGGCTTTTTGGGGAGGGGGGGGGAGCAATCAGGATGGGAAATCTTAACTGCTTAGACGTGATAATCTTTTAACTGAAAGGGATCTTTTAGCTGTGATTCAGAAGCCCCTCTGCAAGGAGGTTAGTGCCTGCAGGGCTTATTTTAAGACTGGGAATGGCATGGGAGAATCTAACAGCCCCAACCACATCGTTCACCCTGTGGAGTGCTGGGATGTTTCACAGCTTCCTGGGCCACGGTTCTCCTGCCGACTGGATGTGATGGCTGCTGGCTGCCGAGTGAATAAAAGAGCTGAGAGGTCTACCAGGGTGATGTACTTCTTGGGGGAGGTGGGGCAGTTACATCACCAGAAAGCCTGGGCTGCCCAGTTCCCACTGGAAGGGTCCATCACAGTGGCGTGAGAGCTTTGGGGGGATGCGACCCACTGGGAGATCATGGGGAAGACAAAGGGAGCTGGGGATGAAGGAAAGGTGGGAGGATAAGGAGGAGGTGGTGGGTCCCAGGGGTTGTGCCCTGTCCTGGTATAGCCCTGCCTTCTTCCCTGGCCTGTGAGAGGACAGGCAGCATGGGGTGAGACTGAGGCCACAGAGCAGGGAGGAGGCTGGGGATGTCCCTGTCCGGCTCTGCACAAAGCAGCTTTGTGGTGGCAGATTGGGACAGCATCAGGCACAGCACCTGCCCCAGCACCAGCAGCATCTGCACAGGCACAGGGGCAGTGGGAGTGCAAAGAGCAGGCCGAGGCTGAGCCCCCAGTGCCATTCTGCCCACCCCACTGACCACACAGGGCCACAGGACTGGGGCAAGGGTGGTTTGATGGGGTATGGTTTTTTATGGGTGATGCCTGAGAGGAAGAATGTACACTTTCTTCATTGCCACTTACTGCCTGCCCTCAGCTTTGCAGCTCAGACTGGATTATTTCAATCTTTATGCTTCCCTGCACTTGGGAATAACAATTTATGGCCATTATTTTTTTTTCAGGATTAGTCAAAGCAAGTCCCTTTTCTGACAAGTATTTTTCTTGCCCACTGCTGTGTGCTTGAAGCCACCCTTGCTCTTCTCCCCTTGCACCCTCCAGCTCAGCAGTGGCCAGGTGCTCACATCCACCTCACCTTCCCAGGGGTGGGCAGGGACATCTGGAGTGTGTCCTTGAACCTCACCTCCCGACCGGGTGGGAACAGACCTCTCTTCTGTGGCAGCAAAGTCAGGTATGAGGTGACCTTCAGATCCCAGGGAGCTGGCCAGGGCTGCAATCTGATCGTCCCACATCAGCTGCTAGCAGACAGCTACAGCTGAACTCGGTGCTGCACTTGCAGTCTAGAGTGAAAGCAGCAATGGAGACCCAAAGGTGGACGATGGTGTTGCCCCAGGGATTTCCTTGGGCTTTTGCAACCTTCCTTACTCCTTCCCTGCTACCTTGCCAGCTGGGTGCACCTACATTTGTAGAGCAGCCACCATGCTCGGGAATGGCCACCCTAACCAGAAACAATGGGAAAAGGCAGTGCATTAATCCAAACTCCATGCTTTGGCTGAGCAAGAGGCTCCAGCTCCCGGCCTTTTCCTGCCAGCCAGCCCCCACCATGCCGTGCGAAGGCAGTGATGTCTGAGCTGGCTGGGATTTTTCAGCTATTTTTCAGCTGCAGGCCTGAGGGAATCACCAGTGAAGTGATTTGGCCAGGACAGAGACGCCTGACAGCTGAGCTCCTGTGGTGCCAGGAGGCCCTTGGATTTGCTTTGCCATGGATTGAAGTGATGTTGATCCGGGTGGCTGAAGGCAAATGAAGCTGTTCATTTTGGAATCAGAAATTAGGAGCTTGAGGGGAGGACAGTTGTACTCGTGTGGCTAATGCTGCTGAAGACCCCTGAAATGGCCTCCTGCTAACTGAGAACCCATCGAAACCATCCAACTTTGTGCTTTGGGAAGACAGAAGGCATTTGCAGTGCTGGTGGGAACACAGATGTGGGGGGGAGGAAGGGCTGCATTCCAAAATTGCAGCAGGGATGGAGCCACCAAAAGCAACTTGTGGACGTGTCTAATTTCAAAATAATAAATGTTTTTAGGGCTTAACGTGTGGCTGGGCACACTTTGTGGGGTTGGAAACGTTTTGAGCTGACTGAGGCTGCTCCCTGACCTCAGGCCTTGGTGCTGGGTGAGAATGGATTTGCTCCTTGCCCACAGGGCACCAGAGGCCAGTGGGATTCAGCTGTGCTGATCCCACTGCTTCACCTACAGTCCCATGCCAGCACTGCAGTGCTGGCTTCTGACTTCTTGATCCTGAGCTGGAGCTGGGGTGGGTGGATGTTCAGCAACACTTTCATTTTTTAATAGTGGGAAAGCCTTTTCCAGCTGTCTGAGTCAGTAGAAAGGATTTCCCTGGGTTTCCCCTGTCGTAGCCTTGGCTGCACTTGTCTGCCTCAGAGGAACAGGTGAAAACCCAGAGGAGTGGCTCTCTCTGGCTATGCTGCTTTTCTGGGAAGGGCCAGGAAACCTCCCTTCTTGCAGGAATATGTGCCCCAAGTGTGGCCCCATGTCTCTCCAAGTGTGAGCTGGAGGTTTACTTCATCCTCTCTCACCATAGCACTCGCCAGCTGCCATCACCACAGTTAGTCCCCACCTGTTCCTCCCCCCTTTTCCTTCATTTCGTTTTTCCCTCTCTTTTGGATCTTGTCTAATGGTTTCTCACCACAAGTGCCACTGGCAGGCACTCAGCAGGATGGGCAGTGCCTGGGAAACAGGTTTGTCAGGAGAGGAGTTCACCACCTGCCTGGGGATGAGTTGCCTCCAAGCTGAGGTGGACCATGGACTGGGGCATTTTCTGTGCTGCCAAACCTGGGACACAGGGGCAATTTGTACAGTTCTCCGAAACCAGGAAAGTCCAGGTGTTTAATACACAAGGAAATCAGTATTAGGTGTGTCTGAGGACAGGAGCACAATAGGAGGTGAGACCAGTCTGTCACCAGTATCCTGCCATTCAGGGCTGCCCTGGGAAGCTGCTTGTGGGGCTTCGTGGAAGAACAAGCTCAGGAATATTTCTTTGGCCTGCAGGGAAGGTCCAGCACTGGCTGGTCCAGTCCAAAGGTTGCCACAGCACAGGGGGTGCCCACGTCACAGCAGGGGCAGCCAGGCAGGCAGCTGGGAGAGCTGGGATGCAGGAGCTGGGGTTACAGCCCATGTGCCCCTCAGACATGAGGCAATTTTGGGCTTTGAAACCATTTTTGTGTGTCATGGGCCACAGGCAAGGGCAGCTCAGGGGGCTGCTTCCTGAAGAAGCTCTTGGACCACATTTCTCTGTTACACCACATGGAGCAGTTTCCCTGTGACCCACCAGCACCCTGAGTCTCATCGATGACAGGCAGGGACTGGGGGGTCCCCACAAGGACGGGTGCACATCAGGGGCTCCCTGGGCTGCACACGTGGAGAGGGGTCCGGGGGTGTCTTCAGGCTGCAGGATGGGGTTACAGGGACAGAGGCGGCATGGGTCGTTGCACCCCGCGAGTCGCTCCGTGCCACCGGGGCGGGGCAGGGCGCGGTGACATCGCGCGGTCCCGCCCCCGGGCGCTCGGTGCGGGCGTGGCCGGGCGGAGAGGGCCGGGAGCGGCGCCGCGTGTGCGCGGAGGGGCGAAGGGCGGCCTGGCCGTGCTGAGCATGCGAGAGCCGCCGGGCGGGCGGCAGCGGCGCAGCCAGCCGGGGCTGCGGCGGGGGCGGCGGAGCCATGCTGCTGGCCTCGGCCGTGGTGGTGTGGGAATGGCTGAACGAGCACGGGCGCTGGCGGCCCTACAGCCCGGCCGTCAGCCACCACATCGAGGCGGTGGCCCGCGCCGGGCCGCGGGCGGGCGGCAGCGTGGTGCTGGGCCAGGCCGACAGCCGCCTGGCGCCCTACATCATCGACCTGCAGTCCATGCACCAGTTCCGCCAGGACACCGGTGAGTCGGCCCCGCGGCCCGCGCCCGCCGCCCGCGGCCCGGCCGTGCTCGGCGTTCCTGCCCTCAGCCACACCGCGCGGCGGCACGGCCGGGCGGGCGGGCGGGCTGGGGGCTCCCGGTGTTCCCCGCTCCGGGGCTGTGCGGGGCTGCACCGAGCGGCGCTGCCGGGCCCCGCCGTGCCCGATCCCGCACCTCCCGATCCCGCACCGCCCGGCCGCGATGCCAGCTCACTTGATGTCGTCCCACCTGATCCCCAGGTCCTCGCCCTGCCCTCGCTGCCCAGTCCTGCCCACGCATCTCTGGTCCCCCTCGCGGGGGTCGTGCTGCCCGCCCTTTTGGCTGCTGCAGAGGCCCGGGCCCTGTTGCACCCACCCCATGGCCTTCCCTTCTCCCTTCGGGAGAGCCCGTCTCCAACACACCCTTCCCAGGCCCGTGCCTGGCTCCCTCTGTGCTAGCTCTGGGCCGCCGTCGACCTAGAGCTGAATGGCACTGGAGTGACAGATCCTGCCCTGGGGGATGGCAGCTCCAGGGCAGAGACACAAGCAGGTGGAGAGATGCTCAGGGAGAGCACAGGCAGGTGGGTGGGTCCCCAGCGTGATGGGGTCGTCTGTACCCACCCTCCTGGGGTTGTCTGGGATGTGGAGCACAAGCACCCATGGCAGGGCATTAGCATGGGGGGTTGTGATCCTCCAGCACCCCCACGATGGCCAGTGTGCTTTGTCCCTGAGGGTGCAGCAGATTGCCAGACACCCCTCCTTTGTCTCTTTCCACAGCAGCCCTGGGGGCTGGTGGCGACTCTCCCCTGCCGTGGGTGTGGGGACAAGGGACCTCTGAGAGCAGGGTGGCTGGGGGCCAGCTTCTGAGGGCTATTGTTGCCCAGGGTGGAGGACTGAAAGGGAGATTGTTCTGTCTCTCCCTGGGTTGCTGGGGATGTTGGTATTTTGGGTCATTAAACAGCTCTGATTTGGGAGGGTCGCGACCCTGGCAGGCCCTGAATAGCTATTGTTCCCTTTCTTCCCCTGTTGAATGGGAGGCCGGCTGGCAGCGCGGGGCTGGGGGAACACACAGCATTCCCACACTGCTGCTTAGGGACCGCCAGATGCCGCATACCGCCGCCGGATTAGGATAAATCACCGCCCTGCTCCCCTCGACTTTTCTGCCCCGGGTGCCCCTTGGCAGGACAGGGCTGGTGGCTTGGCTTGGCTGGGGTGTAGCTGCACCCCATGCCCCTTTAGCAGGATGCTCATAAACACCTTTTCCTTCTTATCCCACTCGTGTCCCTGTGGGACCTGTGGTGGCAGCTGCTCTCTGCGGAGAGGTGGGGGTGAGAAGTGACTGAAATTCTTGGAGGCTTTGCAGGACACGTGGTGACAAGCCGAAGCAGCAGACTTGTTATTGCTTCTCTTTGAGTGCTTTCTTTTTCCTCACGCTGGGCTGAGCCATGGGGATCTTCAGAAGGACCTGGAGGCAGTGGTGCTTGTCCCACCTGTTACCAGACACCTCTGGGCATTAATGACGCGCTCAGGATGGGACCCCGGGAGCTAGCACAGCCGTGCACAGGCTGCCCTGCCCTGCCCTGCCCTGCCCTGCTGTGAGACATCCCAAAGAGGAAGGCTTTCTCCTCATTTGTAGGAGTTTCCAAAATTTGCGTCCATGCTTCGAATGCATCCTAGGTGACTGGGAGTGGTGAGAAAGGAAACGCTTAGCCAAAATAAGGATGCAGGGTACAAAGCCTTGATTCTTTGTGCTCTCATCCCACTCCTAACATTTGCTGATGGGGCAGCAGGAGCTGGGCACAGGGCCCCACTCAAACTCCTTAGCCTGGCCTCACAGGGATTTTCCCTGTGCCACGGTTGGAGATTTAATTGCAGGCTGGTTTGGCAGCTGCAGGTGGAGCGGCTGGCATGAGCCCTGGTTCCCTATGTGTGTGAGGGCCTATGTGTGTCACTGCTGGGGGTTCAGAGCTGCCCTTCAAATCTTTTATTCACCTTTTCCAGCCCAGAGCTGGGAGGGAGACAGGCACTGCAGTACTCAGGTGCTCTAATGCCTTGTTTCATCAGGCTTCCACGGGAGGTCCCTGGGAGCAGGCTGGAGCAGCTGAGTTTGTGGTTCTATGTTTCCCCGTCAGGGCTGAGTGGCTCCATGCTGGGCCTGTGGGCCAGTGGTCATGAACTCTGCCCTTGCCTTCAGCCCAGATGCACTGGGGGTCCACTCCCAGGCTGTGGGGCTCCCTGCCGTCTGGGCAAACCAAGGCACACCAGTCCCCTGGCAGGGTGGGGGCAGCAGCAGAGCTGGAAAGCCATGCTGTCCCCGTGTGGAATGGCACCGGTGGGGCAGGTTGGGGTGGTTTCGCTGCCTGCCCATGGGTGGGTGCTGGCACCAAGCTCTGATGGCATGTCACCCTCCCTCAGGCACCATCCGGCCTGTCCGGCGCAGCTACTATGACCCATCCTCAGCACCGGGCAAGGGAGTCATCTGGGAGTGGGAGAATGACAGTGGGACGTGGACGCCCTACGACATGGACGTGGGCATCACCATCCAGCACGCCTATGAGAAGCAGCACCCCTGGGTGGACTTGAGCGCCATTGGCTTCTGCTATGTCATCGACTTCGCCACCATGGGCCAGATCAACCGGCAGACCCAACGCAAGCGTCGCATCCGCCGCCGCCTCGACATGGTCTACCCGCTAGTGTCAGGCACCCTGCCCAAGTCGCAGTCGTGGCCAGCCAGTCCCGGGGCGGTGCTGGCACCACCGGTCCCCACCTGCACCTGTCCACAGTGCCTCCTGGTCATGAGTGTGAAAGCCACTGCCGGCCTTGGCAACACGACCCTGCAGCCCCGCAAAGCCACCCCTGTGCTGCCAGCCACTCCCAAGCCCCCGCTGCCCACGGCAGGGCCGAAGGCGCCAGACGGCGTGGCCATGGTGCGCGGCTCACTGAAGCCGCTGGCAGCGCAGGGGGGCTGGCGGCAGGCGGCCAGCACGCCCGCCCTGAGCTCAGCCAGCGCCTCTGGCAGCTCGTCCAGCATGGGCAGCGGCAAAGGCTCCCGGCCCAGCCTTGGCACCCTGAACCACAGTCACCTGCAGCGCCTGGCCATCGCCCAGTCCCGCGTGCTCATCGCCTCCGGGTGAGTCCCACGGGGTGCCTGGGCAGAGAACGGGACAGCACAGAATTTTCCCCCTCCCCAGAGCACAGAGGGGCTGCAGCTACCACTGCAGGGGTCTGTCACCCCTGAGCATGGTGGGGTACACCTCGGTGGTCCCCAGCCTCCTGTGGAGAGTAGTGGTTCTGCTGGGCCCCTTGCTTTCCCTGCAGGTGCCTGAGGACTGGAGCAGGGATGGAGTGGCTCCTGCATCTCAATGAAGAGGCTGAGACTGCTCTTTCTCTTGGAATCAGGAGTTGGGTGGGGGATTGCGAAAGGCCCAAAGAAAAGCCATTCAGTCCCCATGAGAGGGGGTCCCTCTAGACCCCCACCCTCCAAAGACATTTTTTTGTGATGGGGTGGACATTTAATGGGCCTGTTTCTCCCCTTTGTCTGGCTCTGGTGTCAGCCTTCTGTCACAGCCTGGCCCCTTTCCTCTCCCTCTCCATCCTCCCCCTTCCCTTTGCTCCTGACCTGCTGGGAAATTTTCCCATGGAAGAGAGTCCCAGGAGGAGGAGGGAAAGAGCTGTGGCAGTGACGTGGCCATAGGAAAAAAGACATAAAGAAGCAACAGACTGGCCCTGGGAGCTGTGACAAAAAGGGGCCATGAATGGAGATGCAGTCAGGGTTTCTAAAGCGCAGGAGAAAAGGCGGTGATGGGGCAGGGAGGGGCACGCTGCCCCATCAGGGGATTCTCTGTTTCCAGCCAGGGCCTGTGCAGTTGCTTACGCAACTGTTGTGTGGCCCCTGGGCCCTGTGGGGACGTGGGTGCCTCCTGCCTGTCCTGACATGGTCTCTGCTGGCTCCCCTCAGAGTCCCCACTGTCCCGGTGAAGAACCTCACTGGCTCCAGCCCTGTCAACCCAGCACTGGCAGGTGAGGATGGGGTTGCAGTGGGTGCTGGTCCCCCTGGGGTGGGGGGACAGACAGCCCCAGTGGTGCAGGTTTTGGGGAACATCTGGGGTTCAGGGCGTTGCTGGTTTTCCTCAGTGCCATTTGTTACCTCCCTGCACAGGGATCACGGGGATCCTTATGAGCGCGGCTGGGCTGCCTGTGTGCCTGACCCGGCCTCCCAAGCTGGTGCTGCACCCCCCGCCCATCAGCAAGAGTGAGATCCAGTCCATCCCTGGCATCTCCCACTCCTGCCGCAAGACCACCAAGAAACAGGCCAAGAAGGGTAAGAGAGACTGTCCCACCTGTCCTTCCTTGTTCCCCTGTGCCCCCCATCCCTTCTGCTGCCCCTGGCAGTGGGTTTCTCCCATCCTTTGACTCTCACTCTCCTGCAGGTAAAACCCCAGAAGAGGTGCTGAAGAAATACTTGCAGAAGGTGCGGCATCCGCCGGATGAGGTGCGAGCAGCGGGGCTGTGCCGGGGGGGGCTTTGCCCTGGGATGAGTAGCTGGGGACACACGCAGTGCCATGTGCAGTCATGTCCCACTGCCCTGTGTGGCTCTGCCCTGTCCCCAAAGAGGGGCTGAGTGCTGCATGCACAGCCCCTTCAGTGTGACAGCCTGGGCCAGAGCTGGGTGCCAGTCCCTGGGTGAGAGCAGGGCAGCCCATCAGCACCTATCTGTCTGATCTCTATCCTCCTGTCTGGGACAGGACTGCACCATCTGCATGGAGCGTCTTTCTGCCCCCTCTGGCTACAAGGGGCCCCAGCCGGCCATCAAGCCTGACCTCGTGGGGAAGCTGGTCAAGTGCAGCCATGTCTTCCACCTCCACTGCCTGGTGGCCATGTACAACAATGGCAACAAGGTGAGAGGCTGCAGCCGCAGGGGACCTTCAGCTCAGCCACCTCTGCTGAGCTCCATGGGCTTTCCATGGGACAGAGCTCCAGCCTGGCTGCCCTGGAAGACTCTGAGCTCCCACCCTGACTCAGAGTTTAATTTTTATCAGCAGCAAGGACTTGGGGACTGCTAAATCAGAACTCAGGGTTGTGTGGGTGTGTTTCCCCCCACTATGCCAAGTTTTATGTGCTTGTTTTCCTTGCTAGGGTGGATTTCGATCCCTTCATGTTTTAGCAGAGCTACCTGGAATTTGGTGCCAGGCAGTGCTTGTCCAGCCATGGGAGGGTTTTTGCAAATACCCCTAGTGCTTGACATTCCCTGGAAAATGCACTGTTTGGAGATTTTCAAGATTTATTGTATTTCCCTCTTTGAGAAAAAACAGAGCAAAACAAACCACCAATTCAGAGCTAGGGAAAGCAATGAGGACTGGAAAACTGATGGGGAAGAGAAATGCAGACCTCAGATTTTTGGTTGAAGTTGGGTAGTGAATTCTCCAAGCCCTATCCCAGGTTCCTGAGAGTTTTTGAAATGATGTTTTTTCTGATTAAAACAGCATTCAGTGCTGCTCAGGGGCTCAGTGCCTGGCATGGCTTGGTGCTGGAGATACTGGTTTCACTGTGTCCTCCTTTTTCCACTCTCAGGATGGGAGTCTGCAATGTCCCACCTGCAAAACCATCTATGGGGTGAAGACAGGGACGCAGCCCCCCGGGAAGATGGAATATCACATCATCCCCCACGCACTGCCCGGCCATGCTGACTGCAAAACCATCCGCATCATCTACAACATCCCCCCGGGGGTGCAGGTGGGTCTGGGGGGCCACCTGGGGGGGCTGGCAGCCCTTGTCACTGCTGTGTCACCCCCAGGTCCTGCTGCAGCTCATGCCTTGACTCAGGAGCTGCTTGTCCATAAGGATGTTGTGGGAAGTCTGGGGTGTATCTGCATGAAAGTGCTGTCCCTGTCTGCTTGGTGACGGGGGGATGGTGGCCATTAGTGCCCACTAAGGCCTGGGGGGTTGCCCTGTGCCCAGAGCATCCTTTTGAGCTCCAGAAGGGTTTTCTTCTCCCACTTGCCACATTGCAGGGACCAGAGCATCCAAACCCTGGGAAGAGCTTCACAGCCCGTGGCTTTCCCCGGCACTGCTACCTGCCAGACAGCGAGAAGGGCAGGAAGGTGAGCTGGCTGAAGCATGCCAGGCTGGCAGAAGCAAACATGGCTTAAGCAGGGGAATGTGGGTGGAGGTTTTCTCCACAGCCCATCCAGCAGGCTCTGCAGGAGGCCTGTGACCTTCCCATACAGGCTTGGTTGTCTGGTCCCTCTGTTTTAGCAGGGGCAGGAGGCTGTGCTGGGATGCTCCAGGAGGGCTTGCCTGTGGGCTGCCCATGTTGCCTTGGTTGCTTTGCTGCCTGCCCCATTCCTGGCCTCTGCAGGTACTGAAGTTGCTGCTGGTGGCCTGGGACCGGCGCCTGATCTTCGCCATCGGAACCTCCAGCACCACGGGCGAGTCGGACACGGTGATCTGGAATGAGATCCACCACAAGACAGAGTTCGGTTCCAACCTCACTGGCCACGGCTACCCCGACATCAACTACCTGGATAATGTCCTGGCTGAGCTGGCAGCCCAGGGCATCACAGAGGAGAGCCTGGCGCAGGAGAAGGACTGAGACCGTGGCAAGGAGGCAAGGAAAGGGTTGCCTGTGCCGGCACCCGCCAGGATAAAACTGCTGGAGATACCTGCCTGGGGGCTTTTCAGGGCACACCTAGAGGTCCCTGCTCCCCTGGCAGCCATGCAGTGCCCCAGGCTGGCTGGGAATGTGGGAGAAGGTCCTTTTGGCCATCCCCTTCACTCCTGCAAGGTGGGAACATCCCCACACACAGCTGTGGGGCTTCAGGCTGGGTTGGCCACCCCTCTGGATTGTGTCCTGTCCTCGCTGCCACTGTGCTGAGGGCTTGGGGGGTGCCAAGGCTCCCTTCTCTCCTCATCTGTGCCAGTCCCAGCCTGACCCAACACCCCTGTCACCCACCTGGGGCTGGGACCTGGCTTGGGGTGGGAGCTGGGGCCACAGGAGTCCCCCTTGCTCTGCCTTGTCCCTCTGACTGTTTGTTTGTTCTGTCCGGTACCTCCCCACTGGTCTCCTGTGTCTGTGGAGGTTGAGGGGCCCTGGGCTGCCTCAGCTCCCTCCAGCTCTGTGCCTCCTGCTCCTCTTGGCTGTGTCTGAGTTGTGCCCTGCAGGGTCCACTTGTCTGGGCTGCTCCTGCCTCTGCATGCCAGGGAGGGGCTCATGGGTGGTAGGAAGTGTTTGGGGGAGAACAATGACATCCCACCCACCCGCAGTGGGTTCCTTGAACTGTTTGTATGGGGCCATCCCCACTTTGCAATTTCTGTATACCTCGTGTTTTGGGGTTTTGTCATATATATGTACATATAAGGGGGGGCATTTGGGGGGGCAGCCTGCGAGAACGTGGTGCTGCAGATGGGCTGGGGCTGGGCCCAGTGGTGCTTGGGGTTGGGACAGGGGCTGTGGGGCTCCCCCACCCTAACAGGGCTCTGCCCCATGGGAGCGCTGTCACTTGTGGGTCCCTATGGGGCCAGGTGCAGGTAGGGTGAAAAGTGTCCCCCTTTCTGCCCCCGGAGAGGCCTTGGGGGAGATCTGGACGGGAAGGTGGCTGGTGAGGGGTTGGTATGGGCTGGGCCAGGAGGGTGGTGTGGGTAGGAGAGTGTGGGTGATGGGGGTTGGGGAAGTGTTTTCCAAGGCTCTGGGGGTCCCTGCCAGTCCCCTGGGGTAACTGGGACGTGGAGTGCCCTGGGCTGGTGGAAGGTGTCCCTGCCCAGGGCAGGGTTTAGGAATGAGAGAGTCTGTGGGGTCCCTTCCATCCCAAACCAGGAATTCTTGGGGCCTCTCAGAGCCACCTGTGCCAGGTGCTGGGGTTTCCCTGGCCCTCTGTGCTGGTGGGAGGGGGGGCCCATCCTGCTGTGCATTGTTCTGTTGTTTTTGCTGTTTTTCCTCTCCGTGGTTTTGAGGGTCCGTCATCCCTGCAGCCACTCCATGGAGGAGCTGGGGGTCAATAAAGTGGATGGCAGGGGACTCTGGCAGTCCTGCATGGCCTGGCCTCTCCGTTGTCTTCTGTCAGTCATCTGTGTGGCCAGGCGAGTGGGCAAGGCCAGGCACCCTGAGTCCCCCTGATGTCCCTCTGCACCCATCCGTGCCCAGCCACCTTCAGCGTTGGTTGTTATCTTCTACCTCAAGGGAGAAACCCTCTTTCCCCAGGCACACGCCCCTGTTTGGGTGGCTCTCAGCGGTGTGATTTCTCTGCGCATGCCCTGGGTTTTCCCCAGTGCAGACAAAGCCTGTCTGGAGCTATGCAAAACCCTCTGGGCGAGAAGGGGGAGGATCCCCCACCCTCCGCAGTGCCAGCCCGGTGGCTCTTACTGTGAGTAAGTCTTTCCACAACGTGACTTTTTTTCCTTTTTTTAATGCTCTGTTGACTACACGATGAGTTGCTGGCTGAAATAAAACTGCTCCGTGCCTCTCTGCATGCGTGTGTATATCTATCCCGATAGATATACATGGAGACAGGGGTTGCAACTTGCAGCATGCAGGATTTGGGAGATAACCCTCCACGGAGCCGCTCCGCTCCCTCCTTTTCCTGTGCGTTTGGGGATTTGGGACACAAGGGGAGGGGGCACTCTGGGCACTGTCCCTTCTGGCTCTTGCTGGTACCCCTCGCCCACACTCAGCACTGTGCTGTGCCTGGGGCTGGCAGGGGCTGGGCTGTCCCCTGTGCCCAGTACGTTGTACCCCCTGGCCCTGTAGCACTGGTGGCTGTACCAGGCTGTCCCCAGGCCCCTGGCCAGCCCTGCCAGCATGGCCATGGTGACTCCAGCCACCTCTCCCCTTGACAGCCCCCAGCCCCTTACCATTTTGGCCATGTGCTCGACCTCCTCCGGCCATGCCAGCTGCCACACGTGGCTCTGGCCATCCCTCACCCAGGTGCTGTCCCAGTCCCGCACCAGCAGGGTGTCCATGGCCGGCAGGTTGGTGGGGGGCCGGGTGAAGGGGGGCAGGTGGGCTGGCGGCAGTGAGCCCCCAGTGAGGAGCCCGGCCTGGACACAGAACTGCACCTGGCAGCTGTTGCTGATGAGTGCCAGGTGCTGGCTGAAGCCTGGGGGACAGCCCTTGGCATGGGGGTCCTCAGCCATGCCCTGGTGCTGCCCAGCTAGGGGATTGCCTGCCTGGCAGCTGAAGAAGCCCCCAAAAGGCACCGTGTACTTGGCCCCCTCATCGTAATCCTGGCTCACACACACACTGAGCTTGCCAAAGAGCTTCAGTGGAAAGTACCTGGAGGGACAGGACTGGGCCCCAGTGATGGGGTTGGCACTGTGGGTGCTGAACAACCCCCCAAAGAGGTATCCCAAGTTTGGAGCCACCGGCCTGCTCGCAGCACACCAGTAGGCACTGAACTGCACTCAGGAGAGCCAGAAGATGTCCTGGCACCTGTGGTGGCAGAAGATGCCCAGGGTGCACTTGTGGCACTTCAGGTGGCTGTGACCCTCCTCCCGCTCCTGCACACCCAGCAGCACCAGGGTGTAGGTGGTGGGGCAGGAGAAGGCCCTGGTGAGGGGGTTCCTCTGCTCCAGTGCCTGGCACAGTGCGTTGGTGTTGGGACCGCCCAGGCTGACGCACTCCTGGAAGACTCCCCCGAAGGTGAAGTTGGTCATGGTGCCCTCGCAGGAGCCATCGTCAGTGGTGGCATGGAAGTTGAATTTGGGCGAGGAGGCGTTGGTGCAGCCCGGGGCGGTGTTGAAGGTGTAGTAGCGGTGGATGGCAAGCTCCACCCACCGGGCCACCCTCCGCACCATGGGCGCCAGCAGCTCCGGCAGCGTGCTTGGCTTGATGGAGTAGTACAGGGGCAACCCTGAGCGGTCCAGGGCCACCAGCTGGTTTTGAATCCTCTCCTGCCATGCCTTCAGGGTGATGCCTGGGTAAAAGGGGGTCTTGCCAATGCTCTCCACCCTGGAGTTTGTGTGGTTCTCCAGGTACTGCTTTGTGAAACCAGAGCTAACGTCCAGGGATTCCTTGATTCCCATGTTGACGATGTTGTAGAAGGCCACACCTGCTGAGGTGGTGATAGTATTCTGTGCGGCCAAGCTGTCCTTCAGGAACGTAGCCTTGATCTGGTCCTCCTGCACCAAGGTGGCTCCTGCATCAATGGAAGTGATGGTGTGGGTGCCGTAGTTGAGCACCAGCACGTCGGCAAGAAAATCTGCCATCTGAGTCTGGTTCTCCAGGTGGCTGGCGATGGTCAGCAGCTGCTTCTTGAAGGCCTTGTCCAGGGCTGCCTCGGGGTCAATCTTGGCAGTGTAAACCAGGTTCCTGACTTGCACCCGGGTGGTGACAGCCTGGTTTCTCACGTGGTAGGTCTTGGTGTGGTGGAAGTCGTTGGAGAATTTGCCTTTGATGGAGGAGAAGAGGGACAGCTCCAGGTTGATGGAGGCAGAGGTGATGCTCTGGTAATCCTTCCAGGACTCGATCTCAGAGTTGATGTCCAGTTTGCTCTGCTTGTGGGGGATAGTGAAGATCTCATCTGGGATGACGTAAGATCCATCTTCCGTGGTCTTGCACTGCAAGTAGCCCAGGTTGATGACTCTGCCCATATCCAAATTCCTGAGGTTATCCCAGCCCCCATCCCAGGCAGAACTTCCAGACGTGAGAGCTTCAAGGTCTTGCTGCACACCCCAAACCCTGAAGAAGACAAGAGTTCCTGGGACTGCCCAGCCCCTGTCACCCATGCCAGCAGTGCCCAGGTAAGCAAGACCCCCCAGAGCCCCCAGCCCATGGCTGAGCCAGTGCTGGGCCCTCACCAGTCTGAGCAGTGGGACAGGAGCTGGGAAAATGAGGGGGCTGAGGGAATTGACAAAAGGGAAAGGAGAAGTGAGAGCAGGGGCATGTGAGAAATGACAGAGTGGAAACCAAGACTGGGGGTCAAGAGCAGGAAGGTGTCTGTCCCTCCCTCTGCCCCACCATCTACATTAGGGCCCTCTGCAGCCTCCTCTGCCCCACTCCTATCCTGCCCCCAGGGTCTGCAGTGTCACCAGCTGGGGAAAGCACCTCCTGCTTGGGAATGCTGAGCCACAGGTGCTGAGGATACTGATGCAGCTCCGCCTAGCTGGTGCCTGCCTGGGCTTCAGTTTCAGCAGCATAGGATAGGTGCAGCAAGTTCTGGGGAATAAACAGTTAAGGAAGTTTCTGCTGTGAAAACTGACTCCTATATAGACTGATTCACTTCCCCTGGTTTTGCTCCTGAGTTCCTCTTTCCAGGACACTTCTGCTTGGAAGGAGGCTGAAGTGATAGCTGGGATGGAGGCAGAGTGACCGTAGGTGCCTGTGTTTTTTGGGCAGGATGATGCCAGGAGTGGGGGATGAAAGGATAACAGGAACACTATTGGGGATGTTCTTGCTTGTTCAAGCCCCTGGAGTAGCTGGAAAACCCTTGTGCAGGGGTTCTCATCTGCACTAAGATGTGCAGACTGTGTGGCCACCTCACCTAAAACCTCCCCACTGTGCCATGGAGGCAGTGGAAGGTTACAGTTTTTCCCTCCAACATTTTTGAGGCGGGGCTCTGAATTAACCTATTCCTGTCTTGCTTCCGATGGTGAGATTCCCATCAGTCCCATGGCATCTCTCCTGCATATGTGGAACTGGCCACAGGTCCCTCCTAAGTGTGACAGCAAAAGCCCCACAGCCAAGGGTAACCAGGGATTTTGGGGATGGAGAATTTAATGGCATCAGCTGGCAGCTGTGCCAGTTCAACTGATGCAAAAGGAAATCCAAGACTTCTCCAGAGGCACTGTTTTTCCTGGATGTGTGTAAACAGAGACACCTTCTTACCATCAAGTGAGTGAGGTTTGGGTTGTGTTTCCAGTTAACTATTTAAATTTCCAGGCTTTATTTCAGCTCCCCTGGCCAGGCCAGATGTGCAGCAGCAGTGCAAGGGCCAGAGCCATTAGGTGGCTCTGGGAGCACAGATTCCATTGTGGCCCAGCCATGTCCAGGAGCCTCCCGGGGATCTCCCTGCAGCAGTGGCCTATGGAAGAGATCAGACATCTTCTGGAACTGAGGAGTCCACTGCCTGGAGTGGACAGAGAATGTGGTGGAGCCTGAGGGGGAAGATGAGACACCATACTTGGGGACACTTCCTGTGCCATGGGGCAGCTGCTGGCCTGTGGGACAGGAGCTGGGGGGACTCCAACACTTTGGCCCCGCCTTCAGTTTTTGCCCCCTTTTTTGGGGTATGTCCACGTGCTTGAAGCACTGAGCTTGCTGGTGAAGGCCTTCTCTGGGGGTGAGAAAAAAGAGAGGTGGGTGAATCTGGGAGGTGATGGTGTCATTTGGGGCACTCCAATGTCTGTGGTGAGGGAGCCGATGAGTAGGGAATGAGGGGGGAACAGGTGGGATCCCCCCGCAAAAAGGAGGGTTATAGCCCCAAAATGCCTGAAAGTTCATTTATGAGTAATATAATAAAGATTCTCATTTTTATATATATCAAAATTATTATTAATTTATTTCAAGATAAATCTGATGTGTTATAGACAGGATTTTAGACTGTAAGGAATTCTGAATATGGATCCATAGGGCTTGAAAATAAAAATACAATGTTTTATGTATATAAATGAAACAATAAAGGGCTTGAAAAAGTTAGACAAGATGATCTGTATGAAGGAACTAGAAACAGCTCTGTGTTTGCGGAGTTCTTTCTCCCTCCTCCCGCTGGAACACCTGAAATCCGGGATCTGGGGTGGGATTGGAATTGGGGTTTATTGTCACCTTTAGGAACGCTGCGAACGCGCGGTGGCCGCTACGCCTCAGTGCTGCCGCCATATGCGCACACCCGGTACTGCAGCTCCGGGCACTTTCCGCGGCTACACCGGCGCCGGGACCAGGACCGGGACATGGAGCTGGACCGAGACCGGGACAAACGACGGGAACGGGCCGTGCGACGCCGCGGGGCCCTCGGTTGCGTTCCCGGCAGGAACCGCGGCTGCTGTGCCGGGAGCACAGGCGCGGAGCCGGGAGCGGCAATGGCGGAGCCCCGTGAGCAGCGGGGCCGGGCCGGGGGCACCGGGGGCGGCTGCGCCGGGTTCGGAGGTGAGTGGGGAACAGGGACAGCCCCAGCGGGCCGCGGGGACGGGCCGGGGACAGAGCGCCGGGGGAAACGGGGCGAGTCGATGTCCCGACCAATGGACTCGAGTTCCAGGGGAGGGGTCGATGTTCGAGGGGAGGGCTCGGTGTGCCGGTGGAGGGAAAGCTGGTTAAGGGATAAAGATGCAGAGGAGCAAGTGTTGTAAACACCCCTGGCTCTCTGACAGCGTAAACCTTCCAGTAATCCCAGGACATCTCTCTGAGACACTCTGGGATCATAAGGTTTTCCAAGAAAGCAAAACAAGGACAGAGTTGAGGGAATAGGCTTCCAATAATAATGATTTGATGGGTGTAGGAATGATTCTTTTATATTTGACGCTCCCCTTTTAATTCCTGGTATAATTTTAAATGATTCCTTTAACAAATCGTTTGAATTTGGGAATTTGAATTTGAGAGGAAGCGGTGCAAAATAATTGCTTGGAGACATCATGGAATCATGAAATGGTTTGAGTGGAAAGGGACCTTAAGGATCACATCATTCCTTCCTCTGCCATTCCATCCTCTAGTGCAGGGTGCTCCAAGCCCCATTCCGCCTGGCCTTGGACACTTCCAGGGATGGAGCAGCCGTGATTTCTCTGGGTTTATGGGCACAGGAGG